>CCAG010004719.1:0-194549 GCA_001077435.1 Glossina morsitans morsitans | reverse complement strand
CTCTCTTTCTCTCTCTCTCTTTCTCTCTCTCTCTCTTTCTCTCTCTCTCTCTCTCTCTCTCTCTCTCTTCTCTCTCTCTCTCTCTCTTTCTCTCTCTCTCTCTCTCTTTCTCTCTCTCTCTTTCTCTTTCTTATCACCCGTGTTAAGTCGAATTCAATGAACTAGTTCAATAAGCCGAAAAGCTTGGCTAGAATTACAAAAACAAAAAAAAACATTCTGCCTATGTGGCTTTTAGTTTATGCCATTATATGTTAGTTGTTGACAAAGTGTACAAAAAATATGAGTAATCGCACAGCTGAGCAACAACTTTCGCCTTTCGAAAGCTAATCTTTTTATACGTGATTACACCTGCTTATATTTTGATTGTTATTGGTATTAAAAAACTCGACTCCAGCTGGATACAATCTTTTTCTTGTTGTTTTCATTGTTGTTGTTGTTACTACGCTTGCCAAGCTACTTTAAATGCGCAGCATGCTCGCGAGAAGATAACATAAATTATTGAAAAGAATTAACAAAAAAAAAAAACAAGTAACGGAATAATCACGTAACTGAAAGTTGACTTTTATCTTTGTATTCAGCCGTTTCTGTCGAACAGCTGAATACAAAAGCGATAGGTAAATTTTTCATTCGCGATTACCCGTAGATTTTTTTTTTGCTCCCATTAATATTTAATGTTAAAGCATCTGCAATGGTAGTCTCACTTAGCTTAAACTCTCATTATACACCTTTTTTTCTTCTCCTTCGCAACCGTTAGAGTGATGAAAGCAAAGCGTTAACTGAACACATGGCCATACTCCTCATGCAAACGAGTTCATACATATATTTATTTATGCGTTTTTTATATACGGCCGGTTTATAGGTCATTTGTGTTTAAGCGGGCATACGTGGTTGTCTTTCATTTCATATTCATATTTTTTATGTGCATTTGTGTGTATGTATATTTTTACATGCATGTATGCGATCCTTAATAATTTATGTATTCTTCGTCTGTCCGCGAGTACACTTTCGGTTTTAACATTAAAACATAATTCACACATCAGTGCAGTTTTTCCTCTACTATATTAGAAATTTCTGTAATATTTGTAACATACATCGTAACATTTCCATATTTATTTTGAAATCATAACTCAATTAAGCAGATTATTATAATCGCAACTCAAATGAAAGGCTGAAGTGTAACAACAACTAATCTGAGCGCGAGAGTAGCAATCCGTCGGGTAATTGCACCTACACAATAGCCAAGAGCCTCCAATTTTTATGAACGTAATAGATATCGATCCATCGATCGATAACATAGATAGGAACAAGATCATAATTGCAAACCATTGGAATTGTTTATCACAAACGGTTCGGTTTACTTTCTCCTTCGCAATCATTTCGCTTAAGTAAATATTAGATTTCCAATAACTGATACCATTAAAATGCTCGTTCGTAATTCAGGGACTTTGCCTATGATTGTACTCTTTGCGATCGATCACGACCAGATATGTTAATGATTTAAATATATTCTTTTGTTCTTGATTATTATTGTAAACTAATTAATGTAAATTTCGCATTTGAATTTCATTACAGAAAAAACATCGCCCGAAACCTCATTACATGCGCCGTCAAGCAGATATCAATTACTCAATGCGTGCTATATTGGTCGATTGGCTTGTCGAGGTTTCCGAAGAGTACAATTTAGATACAGAGACACTGTACTTATCGGTATCCTATATTGATCGGTTCCTTAGTCACATGTCGGTAGTGCGTAATAAATTGCAATTGGTTGGAACGGCTGCAATGTACATTGCTTCGTAAGTTCACAATAATCTATTTCTATATATATATATATAAATATAACCCAGACAATTATTCTAATTTATAGTTTAAAAATTGAAAATACTTGCTTGCCATTTTAATTGAATTTAATTCGAAAAGGTTTTACGATCACTTATTCAAATTTCATATGATGATTACAACAACGTACGTAAGAGCTCAATGTTTGCTTCGTTTACTTACTTCGTGAGCTGAAAAGCTTTAAGACTTTACGTCTCGGGCTAAATTAATAATAATAATAATAATAATAATAATATTAATAATAAACTGCAGAGCAAATATTGTTAGGTGCAGAGATTATGAAAAATGTTTTCGTGTGTGTGCGCGTGTATTTTATTTTCTGTTTCAGACAATAGAAGCAAATGCAAGAAAATGTATTTTTAGCATGAATGCATTCAGTTGCCGGCAAAGTCTTCACATATTTTTGTAGTCCATTAATACCTGAATTTACTCCTGATTGACAATTCGGTGCGAGTGGTTGTCCTTTAAACAGGCGGGATAATGAGCAAAATTAAACGAATTTGTTTTTCTAAAAGAAGCGATCGTTCTTCCCGAGAATGGTTGTCTCAGCCTTTCAGGCTGAATGCTTGCATACTATGTATGTAAACAGGGAATTGCTGCATTCAGCAATTCAGCATTATATGGAAGCCTTAACGAGGATCTAAAATAGCACATTTCATAGATAAAGAGCAGAGTGCGTTACAAATTTTCCGACAGTAAAATATTTCTTCTACTTAACTATTTATATATTTTTATAGAGACAGCTGGCTGCTGGCACTAATTTCTTGATGATATTACAATTTTCATATCCATCACCGAAGGATGAGGGGTATATTCATTTTATTAAAAACGTTTGCAATGGTCAGAAGAACCAAACGATCAGAAGCCCCAAAAATTAGTATATATATTCTTGATCAGCATCAAATTCTGTCCGTCTGTCCATCTGTGTAATGTGTCTTGTAAACATGCTCTTGGATGCAAAAATAAATCTATCAACATGAAATTTGATAGGAACATTGGAAGTTTTTGCATACAAGTTGAGAACCGCTCTGTTTTTAAAAAGACTACTGCATAAAATTGAGAAAAATTGACCACATCTACCCAATATTATAGTGTATCAAAATGCAATTTCTTTTTTTTTTTTTCAATACTACCTTTAGAGAAGCAAGCTTCGCAGAACCCCATGAAGTATATAAATCCTTGGTCAGTTTGCAAATTTGGAATTCACCTAAATATGCCTGCCTATTCATTTGTCCATCAGTCTGTTTGCGCAACTTTGTAGTGTATGTGGTAGACATTCTTCTGCTAGCGAAAATGAAGATATCGCCTACAAATATTCAAAAGAATACGAAGGTTACCTAAACTTTTCAAATGAGACGTCTTTAACGTCCATAGGTCAATGCGACATAAATATTTATTTTGAAAGTAGAAAAAAATCAGTACGCACTCCTTATTATAGAGCATGAAAATTTAGCCCTTTCATTTTGGATAGCGGTGGTGGGTATGAAAAATTCGGTCACGACCGAATATAATTTTCTTACTTGTTATTCTTTGATGGTTTATTATTTATTTAATCCCTTATAAAAGTGAAGTTATATTAAATCGTTCCCTAACAATTTATTCTTTATCTTGTGGCCTTGATTCGAGCCTTTCACAACTTGAGTAAATGGGTTCTTCTCTTCATTTTGTAAGGGAAAATTTTGCTAAAAATAGTGATTTTAACAATTACACACACTTCAGTAATAATATTTCTCTTTAGCAAATATGAGGAAATCTACCCACCGGATGTATCGGAATTTGTTTTTATTACCGATGATACTTATAATAAGGCACAGGTGTTGCGCATGGAACAGATAATATTAAAAATTTTAGCTTTCGATTTGTGCACACCCACAGCCTATGTGTTCACAAGCACCTATTCGGTGCTAATCGATATACCGGACAAAGTGAAATATTTAACGCTGGTAAGACTGTTGTTACATTACACAATGGTGCGACTTTACTTTATGAAATTAATAATTTAATTTCATATTTATATATAATATGTTGCAGTACATTTGTGAATTATCCTTGCTCGAGGCTGATCCCTATTTACGCTTTTATCCTTCGATTATTTCCGCCGCCGCATTGGCTTTGGCTCGTTTCGTTTGCGATTTAAACATTTGGTCAACCGAACTGGAAGAAATTACTACCTATCGTTTGGAGGATTTAAAAGAAGTTTTATTGTGTCTATGCAAATCACATAACGCTGCCGTCACACTAGCCCAACAAGCCATACCAGAAAAATACAAAGCAGAAAAGTAATTAAACTTTAATTTATAGTAAAAAAAAAAAAAAAAAAAAAAACAAGAAAACAAATTGAACAAAAAACTATGAAAATGATGTAAGTGAGGAAACTATATGCAACCTAAGGCGAATTTTGGATATCCTATGGCTTAAGCTAGATTCGTAAATTTATCCTAACGTTACGCGAATCATGTGCTCGAAATATGTCCATCAAATATTCCACAAGACGCTTAATATAAACGATCAACATGCACTAATTGTTATTACAATCCTCAACCCGATCGCAATAATTGCAACATAAGGCCGAAATATTTAATCATGTAAAGCCTAAAACTGAATCTGATATACCCAAAACCTAAGAACTATGAAACTGAGAAAATCGAAGGCGCGGCTACTCCCTATCTCGTCCTTAATTTCATTTTGGCCATCACCGTAACACATGCAAGGGGCACATCTCCTGATCGGTGGGTGCGCCGTATTAAAAAACAAAGTTATAAATGTGGATATATGTATTTTACATGGATGATACTTGCTACTGGACTTCTATTAAGTTCATTATTCTATTTTGTCTCTCCGTCTTTGCTTTCCATTGTCGAAAGCTTGCTTACTTTGCTTTAACAAAGAAATCTGAAACTTGTTTTCACATTCATTCTATAGCTAATTCTTATCTGAAAGCTAGACGTCACACACCCACTTTCGATACACTTGACAAGTTTTATTTATTTTTGTATGGGCTAGTAGAATATATCCAACATTGCATTTCTTAATCTGATATTGACCGTCGTACATGTTCGAATGTAGCCACTCGCAGACCTTTTGTGTATACATTGCCAACAGTAAGTTCTGAAGCTTTTCATACATATCTGCTGCCGAACTTTATTATTTATAGAAAGAGATATAGTTTCGAAAAGAATTATCAGTAATTTACAAAAATTATAATCGTCGTATAATTCTGAAATTTACAGCAAATTTGTGTGCGAGTTCTCAATACGACATACATACTCTGTGGATTAATATAATTAGTAATAATAATCATTACCGCTTATCAAAGGTTTAATCTGCTCTTGATAAGGCATCTGAACGTTTGTCGCAGTTAATTATCAAAATTACACAATTGAAAAATATCAGAAATTGTACACACAATATAGTTTTGAACTAGTTCTGAAAGATGATTTTGAAGATGAAGTGCAAACCCGACAAAAAAACAAGAATAACGGCACTACTTACCTATATAACGCATCGAATAAGTCTACTGAAATACCCCCAAAATAATATATAAGACATTTCCTTAAAAGAACGGCGTCTCATTTATTTTTCTTTCAAATATTCTTTATTGCCGCTCTCACTACCATAGGATGATAGTAGAAATGCATTTTTTTTTTAAATATTGAGATTTTCATATAGTTTTGAAAAAGAACGTTTAATAGTCACGCGTCGCCCAAGCCACGTTCGAACGTGGATATAGTTTCTTCACCCGATAGTATTAAAGTCGCAAATTTAATGATTAAAATTAAATTATATTTTTTTTATTAAATGCGAATTTTATTCTAGACTCCTTGCGGTGTCGACGATTAAACCGGTTGATATAAATGAGCAACAATACGATGTAATCTTGAAAAATTACAATGAAATGTTAGAAAATGCCAAGCGGAGTAAAGAACTCATTTCTACACCGTTAACAGCAGCAACAGTAATGACATCAACAGCGTTAACGTCGCCTAAAGTAAATTTGTTTTTTAAATTTTAAAATTTTTTATTTAATGTATTTTTATTATTCATTTCTTCTGTATTATTTTATTATATACTTTTATATTTTAATTATTTTTTATTAACTGAATATAACTTAATTACCTGCAGTTTGGAATTACTACAATACATAATAATATTATATTAACGACCATGATGCTGCTTTTTATAAATTGATTTCAAAACACAAAAGATAAAAGTAGCATAAAAAATTATTCTATTTAAGTATGCATATCCGCGACGATGAAAAAAACCACGAACAATTTCAAGAAAAAAAAAAAACTTACGTGTAAGAAAGACATTTATGTATTCCCCCAATTTGAGATTGATTCGTGGTCCTCTCATGAAACATTTTCCATTGTTCAATACGTACTCGTTAAGATGAAATGTTAGGTAAATGTTTGTAAATTAATTGAATTTATTTTTATGTACCAATCTACGAAATGTTTGTTGGAAATCATCTAAGCAGAAACCATCCACCACGGTCAACGTTAACGAGGAGATCTAATAATTAGCTCTAACAATAAATGCATCATCAAACGTATTCGTAATTTTAATTTATAATTCAATTCAAATATATATTTGTTCCCTTTCGTTGTTCCGAAGAAGAAAAAAAAATAGAGCAAATATATTTTAACTATTTGCTTACTTATGCGTTTTAAATGAAAAAAAAGGAAAAAAAAAGAAGCCGCTTATAATACGTATTTCTCAAACCTTTTATTCGAAAGCACTCTTCACCCATTTTTCTCTCAATTACGGCGGTTAAAGGTGTAGCAGCTTGAGTACTTTCTGTTTTCTTCAAATGTAGAAAGAGGAAAATGGAAAGGAACACTTAAATACCTTATGATTTAAGCATTAGTCATCTTTCGCAAGCGTACTTGCAGTATCTTCTTTTCCTCCTAAAAGGATTAAACAGCTTTTGTTTGCATGCATGATTACGAATGAATTCTTTGCGGATAAGTTAGTTAATATGTTTATGTTATCTTTATTTTATAATAACTTTTTTTTTTGAAGCTCGTTAGCCATAATTAGGGGAAATTCCTGTAAGCATTCGTTCTTTTAAATCTTTCATTTTTACAAATTTGCACAAAACACATGTGTGTGCAAGTATTCTATTAAGCGATTTTTGGATCGCGGTATCAATAAAGCCTTAAATTTTGTAACTAATATATATTTTATATTATATATGATTTCAAGAAGGTTCGGAATATTATGAAATTGCTGCTACATCTTTACATTCGAACGAAAAGTCGCCATAATTTGGTCGTGTAGTGCAAGCAAATTTTAAAAAATTATTTTTAAAAAATTATTTTATATATACTCTATATATATATATATATATATATATATATATTCACTACACACGCGTATTCACATTATTCATTAGCAGTATGAATAATAAGATAGAAATTTAATTAAAATTCTTTTTTAAAAAGACATTTATAATATATTTTTCCACATTCTCTCTCTTATTCTTTCTCTTTTTCTAATTCTTGGAAGCATCAAACAACACTCACCCACGCGTGCGTTCAAGTAGTCCCTCGATTACCCTTTATTTAATATACTTATAGTTCATACCACTGTTGTACGTACATTTTTAGATGCCATACAAAATTATTAATAATAAAATTACAAATATATTTTTCTTCTTAAACGTCTTTAATTTATGCCCAATATTACTGTTTAATTATCAGACATTATAGGCAGCCTCTATGTAGAACGGCACTGACGTAATCGTGGACTAATGATTTGTTAAACATCGAAACGATTTCGAAAAGAAAAAGTCTTAAACGTTGTCGGTTTTATTATTAAAATAGTAGTGAAAAAAATGTTAACACTGCACTCATGTCCATGTTCTTTCCATATTTTCCCCTGTGTTCTTCACCACAACGACCGAGTGCTTAAAGTAAGAAGTACTTTAACACTGGAACTATCGACCGTGAGTTTCAATGTGCCTGTTTTCACCAAAAAAAGAATCGATTTAATCCATAATCTTTACGGAATTTTCTTAGTTGCAGAAATGAAGGTAAGAAACTGAAATTTGCCATAGACATCCCTTGATCAAGGTTAAGCCATAGTTGTGATTTGTCCATATACAAGCTAACAATAGTTTAGAGATTGAGATAATTTCCTCCATACCGTTGTCTATACCTTTCCCATTTGGCTATCCAAATGGTCGCCAAAAAAAGTGGTTCTGATCAGTTTAATTGCACGTTCACGATTAACGATATAACTTTTATTTCAAATTTATTTCCAAATCATTGATAAGTGAGTGAAAAACAACCCACTATGCCTTAAAATTACAAATTCACGAACTATTTACCATATTCGTGAACGTGGAGTCCAATTTCAAAGCTAATTGTTATTCATTTTAATTTGATGGAACCTTTCGTAGCTATCATATATTTCAAAGCAAGGACCAACTCTTCTATTATGTATTTCTATATTATTTTATTTTTCCTCTGGTATTTTTACAGGTTTAGCTTCAGTCGTCATTCAAATCGTGTAGGTTAAAAAAATGTAAAACCACGTGACGTCAATGTTCTACAATCTCCATTTTATAGACCCTTTTGTTTTCCATTGCTTTTCTGGAAATTGCCGTCATTTCCTGCATTGCGCTTTGTTCGTCTAAGCATTTACATCGTCTGCTTGAAAGCAATATTGGATAACAAAGCGAAAACGTCGGCAGGAGCTTTATTGTTATTATTTATTTAACCAGAGAAATAAATTCTAACACTAAAGTCTTAAAGCATTAGCATATCATCTAAGGCTATCGGCTTTATTAAAGACTCTACCCCATCTGAGATTCGAACCCAAGAGCATTGAGGTGTTAGTCACGACTCTTCGCCTTCCGCCACTTTATCAGTAGGATCAATCAGTAGGACAATTACATATCTGAAACTTAGCTTACACTTTCATTTTTCGGCTGGTCGACTTCCCGTATGTGATAGTATTTCAGAATTATTTGATAATGTCGTTTTTTTGGTATCACGTATGTATAACAGCTGTTAAATAGACTCTTTCATACTTGTCAAATTACGCGAAAGGTAAATAGCTCATAGCTTTTGTGTTAGTATTGGTTGCTTGCAGTCATAATTGGTTATTTTAGAGTTGCATTTGTTTTACTTAAAAATACTTGAATTAAAACAAAAGATTTAAACAAAAAACTAAGTAACAAACAAAACCAAAGCAACGAAAACTGCTGACCAAACAAGTGTGAAGTTGCGAAAGGTAACTAATGTATTGTTAACGCTTCGACACATTAATCTAAACCATTTGATGGAAGAGGATCGAGCTTTGCGGGCGAGGAATGTTGTGAGACGAAGAAGGGCTCTGCGAGATGTTTCCAAGCCCTTTGCACTGATGGAAAATTAATCTAAAATATTCGCGTATTCATAACATTTGCAACCATGAAATGAACATAATAGCAGTTGGTTTTACATGTCTGGGATCGGGCCACGACTGGCATGCGTGGAGGCACTCCAATGAAACGGCTACTTACAAGGCCGTTGGGATGATGACCAAAGTAACGCCTTGCTAAGCAGTGGAATAATTTAAAGCACTATGTAACCTTATCTTTCTATTATTTTTAGGTGATATCCGTTAGAGCCGTGGTTAAGCCATACAGAAGACCAGTCGATCCAATTAAATTTAAATTTCTTATATAATGAATTTCCTTTTTTGCTAGCTACTGTGGTATTTCTATTAAATCTTTATTAATCCCTAATACTTATAAATAAAATTGCCTGCACTTTATAACTTACATATTAAGGACATTTTGGTAATTCCCAAGCGCATGATGCACCTTTGTTTTATGACGGTGGCTCATAAAATATCATGGTTATTTATTTCTATTACATAATCCTATTCGCTCTTATTAAATAATGATAATGATACCAATAAATTGGTTATGTTTTACACGACAATAGCGATTTAAACAGAGCGTAACTATTCTTCTTATTGAACCAGAACAAAAAAGATCTGTTTAAACCAGCCACCTTGCATTCAAAGCGTTCTCTATCCATTAGATAACATCCTCGTTTTAATCGCAGTCACCATTAGGTTTTCAATTTGCAAATTTTTAAATGTGGCCACCGGAACATTAGTAATCAATGTATATAATTTTTTAGGAGAATCTTTATCATCATTAGGGCGTCAAGTTAAACGCACGCGATCGTAAAAAGATGGAGATTTATTGTTGTTTACTACAATTGTTAGCTTCACCAATTTAAAAAATACGTTAAAATGACCTCTCCTAATACGCTTAAACGAGATGTGTTTACCTAGACCGGGTGTCGATTCTTACACCAGATATGCTCGCTTCTTCCTCAATAAATTCTCAAATCTCCTTAATGGTTCATGATTCACGCACCCATTTTGCTAAATGTATGGTACACTCACTGGTCATTACCTCGTCAATAGTTGGTTTGTTTGTTAATTTATCAAAGAGAAAAAACAATTATTATTTTTTAGATTTTGACCGTCATGAATAAAAATAAGAAAAAGTTGCTTCTTTTTTCTGCTTTTTCATGTACACATGGCTGACAACAGCGCAAATGACAAGAAAGTCTTTCGTGAAAGCAATAAAAACGTTATCTACTATCGACTTCATCGCGGACGAAAGCTAACTTCCAGATACGTGATTACCGTGGTAGCTTCTTATGTAATAAGAAGCCAACAAGCGTAAAAGCTCAGAGAAAAAGGTGATTTTCAGCGTTGGCGAAGATTGAAACAAAAAAATGCACACTTGCATCAGCTCTCCTAATTTGTTCTCGTAGCAAATTGGAGCTGTTTCTAACGCAAATTGCAAGGTCGTTCGAATAAGTACTCGAACCAGTTTCAAATTGATTTAAATTTCGTTCTTTTTGGATCTTACAAATTTTTATCGAGTCGTTTGGCGCTTTCACGAATGTTTAATGTCCATATTTAAGCTCAATTCTAATAAAAGAAGATAGTGAGATCAACGAACATAGAACATATGTTCTAATTGTCTAAAGGTTGTATTTTAAGAAGTTTATAGTGGATAATATAACTAACACACCACATTCTCCTCTTATGAATATAAAAATGTGCTTATTTGAAAATACGGCCTTTTTCAACAATTTTCCATTGAAAATGCCGTAGAATAAAAATAACAATCATATATAACATAAACTCAAGATCATGGAGTACCGAGAAGTTAAAAGTCTGTTTTAAATGCAGCTTACGGAGACGATACCAAAAAAGTAATATTTGTCTGTTTGTTCCTACAAAAAAAAGGCAGAAAAAAGAATCGCCATTGGCAGGTAAATTTTCCAGTTTAAACAAATACTAGTCAATCTTCGCTGACGGAACTTTATATTTCCGGCTTCCACACAAAATATAAAACATATGCGCGGTTCCGATTCGTCTTTGTTACGTAGCATTATATAAATTGAACAGGGCGACCGAGCGTCACCTATGTAAGCTTAATAACGGGAATGATAATATAATTCAAATATAGGCGGTCAAATATTGAAGGTGATAGGCAAAGAGCACTACTTTCACTTTGCTCGATTTTTATCAATTGTGACCAAAATTATACCGTATCAGCGATCTGGACGTTTACTTCATTTAGCGGTAAAAAGAAAAAATGCGTGATTAAGCTGGATGTTCTAAACAAACGAAAATCGTAATAATGATTGCAATAGACGCATACGGCTCCCTTATTAACAACGTATATAATATTTGTACTCTCTGATATATTTTTGCAGGCGTTACAGACAATGAATAAGGTTAATATAATACAATACGGATTATATCGAAGATTTTTATACCTATTAATAGTTTGTTGAATCGAAACAAATCTGCGACGAATTTTGATTTCATTGTTTTCAAAAATTAAGAGTAAACAAAGATAATTCGATAATTTTGACTGCTAAAGTCGGGAAGGCATGTTCATACAGAAAATAATACATCAGCGCAATTACTACAAAATTGTGATTGTTAGATCTATTCCATATGCACATTTAACTTGGAACGAATTGCGCAACTTTTTTGAAAAGTCATATTCATCTTTTCGAAGGGTATATTGGGTAAGGCCATGTAAGATCCGATTCCTGTACAAAGTTTTGAGACACTTTTGTGTATGTTAATACCGCACCACGCAGAAACATTTAATACCGTTATTTTGCGATGAAAGTTTCTTATAATTCCCGTTAGTCGAAATTATGGAAAAAAAAAACTCAGCGAAATCCCGCGCAATCAAGCAGCATCTTGCTCGGTTCTATTCCGCTAAAGATAATTATGTTCCTTTTCATAGGAAAGTTTCCGAAACTTCTTCATAATTTAATTTAAGTTTCTTAAGTAAATAAAGGGTTGACAAATATAACCGAAAAAAGTTTCTCTTTTACTTTTGCTATTCATAGACAAGGCTTTTCAAACATATTCGATAATAAAAATACAATATTGCATTTTATTCACTTCTTCTTTTTTCCTTTCGCCTAATTAGAAGAGAATATTATTCTTGTGAATTAGGTCTCACTTTAAAATCTTACACGAATTTAAATAATAAAAGAGTGCGTAGGCATGACTATACGCTCACAAATAATAGTCGTTTAGTGTCGTTAAAACAATAATAATCATAAGGTAATTAAGAAAATAGTAAACTAGTAATAGAAGAAATTGATAAAAGTTAGTCGTAACATAAAAACTCTATCAAGAAAATATGATGAATATATATAAATGAATCGAAAATTCATGTAACAGGAAAATATTTTTCAATGTCGGAATCTTCGGTGATCATTTTAAGATTATGAAAGGTATTTTTAATTTGAGATTTCCAATCGTCGGAGGCTGAAAGGAGAGAGGCAAGAAATAATAGGTTTGTAATGAAATTATTATATCAATTTACTCAGTCTCACCCAGGTTGCCGTCAATTACTCGATTGGTAATACGTTTGGCTAAAACTTTGAATAATTCCTTGGTGGCTATTTTTCGCTTATAATATGGATTTAAATAATCCACCACTGACTTACTAACGTCAGTTTTATGCTTGAAAGCGGTTTCTCGTTCGGATTGAGCTTTCGATTTCGGATGTATTGAATTGGAAGAGCTAATGTGATGAGATAGTTTTGTTTTAAAAGAAGCTGCATTCTTTTCCAAATACTCCTTCACCCGACTGTGGGAACTATGTGTTTGATGCACAGCAGTCCAAAGGCTTTTGTCTTTCGCTGAAGACTGCTCTCTGCTACTGTTTGTGTTTATGTGGTGATCTAAATTTAATGGTTGTTTTCCGCTCAAATGAATGTCCTTTTTGCAATCACTTGTTGACGCATGATTTTTCAATTTATCAACACTTTGGTTAGTTGTTGTTACCAAATGGTGAGATTTGTTGTAATGAGAGGTACGTTTCGCTTTCAAGTGCGTTCCAGTAACAGTATAGTTTAGAGTTGACGTTGACGGTTTTGTAAATAGTGTTTCCTCATAGCTTAAGGTTTTTCTGTTATCACTGAAATCGTGTTGAGAATCTTCTCCACACGGGTCTCTATACTTGTAATCTTCCTCTGAGTCGACCTTCTCTAGGTTTTCTATTTCCATTTTTAGTTCGCGTTCCTTGGAGAGGAGACTTTCCAAATTGTCTTCTTTGTTTTCACACTCCAATATATTTTCAATTAGTTCTGCTTTACCAATCAGATCTTCTTCCTTCTCGTCATTCATATTAGGTTTTTTTAAGTCTTCCTCTGTTTCTTTTCTTTCTGAAACGTCGGCCGTTCCGTTTTTACTTTCTTTTTTCACGATAAAACCTCCTATTTCCTTACTCTCTGAGCTAGCATTACTAAGTTCATCTTCAGTCTCCGTTTTAATGACAGCTTTATTAAAATAATTTTCTATACTTGTTTGTTTGCTCATCTCCTGCTTAAAACTTTTTCTTACACGCAATGATTTTGGAAGATCTTTCTTCGAAACCATCGATTGCGGCTTCTGTTCCTCCAATTCCTTAAGTTTACGTTCAAAATATTCAACACTCCCACCATTATAAAAAATCGGTTTCGCTTGCGGTTTGGGTTCAAAGGTCATTAAAATTGGGAGCAAACGTTTCTGTGAAGTCACTTGTTTTATTGCCGACAACTAAAAAAACAATAAAGTCAGTTAAAAGAAATTTTCTTCTTTAATGCGCACCACTTGCGCTTCAGTTGATTTGTCAAATATTATGTACGCAAACTCTACAAATATAAATGTCGGACTAAATTATCCATATTTTGCGATCTATTGAAAACGGAATTATAATATTAAAATCTTACCTAAAAGAATAAAATTTAGCCAGGAGTCTGTTTTGCCAAATTCGTCAAATAAAAATTCACCACCTAACTCGAGCCTGCTAATAAGCAATATTTTTTCATATTTCTTTCCCAATGACAGATGTAGGATGGATTTATTTGTTCAACGCTCAGTGTCGGAAACATTGTGGCAGAAAACGATTAAAATATGAAATTATTGATTAAAACTCATATGCTTGGCTCGCAAACATGTCTATAGTAATTGAGAAATTGTAGTTTACAACACCCGCAGGTATTCTTCCAGATCTTTGTATGAATATTTCTTAGCGAGATTTAATAGTGCAATATAAAAATTACCCAGATTTGCGATATCTGATATAGGGACGGACTTTTGTCTGATAATTTTTTTTAAATATTTTTTGTGGTTCTGCTCTTGAGTCTCGTTTTTTCGCTGTTAATAAACATTTTGTTTTGCTTACCTATGCACTCGTTTGCACACTTTTGTATTCTAACCCGTCCATTTTATAATATTAAAAAATTAAGAACTAATGTTAAAAAATGTGTAGATAGGTAAGCTATGTCCCATGAGAATGAAATATAGAAATTATCCTAAATTGTTGAAAATTCCCTCGTCCCAGCACAAGTTATTCACAAAGTCGATCCGACTTGAATATAATTTGTATCTTTTTCTATTTTTTTCGATACCTGTTTGGCCATAGAATGTCTATACATGCTGGCAATTTTCTGCTTCGAAAAACATTCGTATTCTAAGTCCGCTGCTACTGCCTGATAGTCCCTTTGCGCCAGATCATTTTTGGGCTTATCTTCATTACTGTTCTGTACATTTTGTTTGAGTGCATCAGTCAAGGCAGTCAAGTAATTTTCTCGAATAGATATTTTTAAGCCTGCCACTTTTGTGTTGGTAGCTTGAGCCTGATGTACTCTGGTCATCGCGGTGCAGGGTTCATTTTCCAATTCTTTTGCTGCACTTAAACATTTTCGCAGCTGAAATTGCTTGCGTATAAAATCCTCAGTTTCACGTTTAGCTTTCTTGGCCAATTGATTGCGAGCTGTATCATCGCCAGAAAAATCATCATCTGTACAATTTTCATTGTAATCCGCCGCATCCCTTTTGGCACCAGCACGACCTCCTACAGGAAGCAAAAATATTTAAAGTTACAAGAAAATATGTGAATTTATTGAATTATCGATTTATTACCTTCATACAGATCGCTGTTATCTTCTAAAGAAATGTCGGTTTTTAACGCAGCATCCATACACAGTCTTTGAAACGTCTGCAAGGCCTTTTCCATTTTTTTAGGATTCTTGCAAAAATCGCATTGTTTTTGACAATCTGGTGGAGGATCACCAAAATAATCGGAAAACAATTTATGGCGGCACTGCAACATTTCACAGAATGCAACGATTTCATCGAAATTCTTCATTGCCCGCTGCGCTAAATCTAATTTCGCAGAGCACGTTGAATTGCGGAAGCGATTGATGTCATTTTGCAAGAGAAAGCGAATAGATTTCACGTCCTCCCGTCCGTAGTAGAGGCGGCAATAGGATTTGAGACCATCACGACCAGCGCGACCAGATTCTTGAGAATAAGCAGCCACATTTTGTGGCACATCCCAATGAATAACAAACCGTACAGAAGCTTTATCTACACCCATACCAAAACTGTTCGTGGCCACTATAATAGGATATTCCCCTCTCATCCACTTCTCTTGAACTTCTATGCGTTCAGAAGCCTTCAAACCGGCATGATAGGCCATCGCTGTCATGCCTCGCCTGGATACTCCGTAAGCTACACGTTCAACGTTTTCTCTAGTACGACAGTATATGATGCCGCAGCCCCTTTGAGCCGGTGGTGTTTCCTTAAATTCCTCTTCATCACCCAAACAATGTAATGCGAACGAAGTCAGGTGTTGAAAATCGTCCTCAATGGAATTTTTGAACACAACATCATAAAAGAGATTCTTACGAAAGCTAGGTGTAACAAATTGCGCCACTGGCTCGTTAAGTTGCAATTGCTTGCAAATGTCTTCACGTACTTGTTTGGAGGCTGTAGCCGTCAACGCCATCCACACAATTTTCGGATATTTTACTCTCAGTTCACCTAAACGCAAGTAATCAGGTCTGAAATCGTGACCCCATTGGGATACGCAGTGAGCCTCATCCACAGCAAAATAAGCTATTTTATCGTATTCCACGAGATGCCTAAGCAGGTCTTGAAATCCCTTAGTAGCTGCCTGCTCCGGTGTGATATATAAGAAACGTATGCTGGGACGTATGGCTTTTAAATCATTAACCACTCGTTCTCGCTCTTTCTGTGTCATTTTGGAATTTAAAGAATCGGCCGAAATTTTCCATTTGGCTAAATGATCAACTTGATCCTTAATTAAAGCCAATAAAGGAGAAAAGACAATCGTAATTTGACCATCACTCATAAGACCGGGCAATTGAAAACACAAAGATTTGCCAGACCCGGTAGGCATACTGACATATATGTCCCGTTTTTCTAAAACAAATCAAAACACATTCATTAACGCATATCAACACGGCGCTCAACTTCACAACCAACTTACTTTTTACTGCACATTTCACCGCCCTCTTCTGCAAATCGGACTTGAATTCCGTGTAGCCGAAATGCTTCTCTAGATTATCATGCAACTGTGCCTCAATTTCATCAGTTGCTTTTATCATTTCGTTTAAATTTCAGGTCACTTTTATTGTACGAATAAATGAGAACTTTTCATTTCCTTTTTTTTTGTTATCGTATTTACCCCACCACTGTTAGTGTTTTCAGGTGTAGAGATTGGTTACAAGCTATAATATCAACATTTATTTCGCGGTAAAGAGCATAAAAAATCTTATGCAGCCTAGATATGAAACATAAATTCGCCTTGATATATACGTGTTACGACAGAATGTTACGTTTCGTTTCAATTGTTCAGTAAAAGCTCGGGTCCAAAATCCTAATAAAATACGAAAACGAAATATTAGCTATAGACCAAAATAGCAAGGTAATCACGTATCTGAAAGTTAACTTTCGCTCGCCGAAAACCTAATAGTTAATAAATGTTTTTGTTGCAAACACGTAAGAATTTCGTGTCATTTTCGTTCCCATCATTTATCACATGTAAATGAAAAAACACAAAAAAAGAGAGAAATTTTCGTTTATATTTAAGTGTGGCTGTCAAAATATGAAAAATAATACCTGAACAGTTTATTCTTAAAATTTGAATGTGTAATTTTCTGTTTGTGATTGATTGTATTTTTGCATGTATGATTTATTATTTGAAAAGTTTAACCGTTGTTTTCTGTTTGTTGGGTGCAGCTGCCAAAATGAAGGTCAAGAAAGGAAGGTATTTATACAATTAATATATACATATATTTACTTCAATTCCGAAACACATTCATTAACGGAGTGGAAATAATAAAAAATTATTTATATTATTTAATTTATTTTAAAAAAAAGGAGGATAACCAGCGGCATGTATGCTGTCCTTAAAACAATGCTTTGTTCAATAGTTTGTGACACGTATTTGAAGGCTGCTTTTGGCACTTGAAACGTTTACAGAAATCTACAGGCAACAATGTAAATAAGTACATATATGTATCACAAATATAGTCAAAAAACTTGTATAACTTCAGGCAGCATAAGGGGATTGGAAGCATCCCGGAGAGCCCTTCTTCGTCTCACAACGTTCCTCGGCCGCAAAGCTCGATCCTCTTCCATCAATTGGTTTAGAACGATGTGTCGAAGCATGCTGCCTAATATTTATATATTGATTAACACAAAATTATTATTTATTAACATTTAAAAATATAATACTAAAATGAACTAAGTTAATAAGGAAAGGGGCTTATTTATCCACTCAAAAAAATTCTGCAGATATATTAAAGGCAAAAATTTTCCTTTTTGTTTTAACTTTTGGTTTTGACTCAGCAGTTTGCAAGTAAACAATTTATTTTGGAATACATTTTGTTTCCAATTTTGCGGCTGTTTTCTCTTAAAAACCCATCTGCAAACAACTAATCCTAATGCCAAACGTAAGCGCTTTCGTCTAATGTGAGAAGTGTGAGATAATGTATTTAACGGCTGTTGTGTTGAATGCTATCATACGTGCGATTTCAAACCAGCCGAAAAACGATAAAAATATGTTGGCTTTCCGATACGGGGTAACACCCCATATCATTTACGTTTGCAACGGAACTTGATTTTAAAATGCTACAAACACATTATATGTTACTAATTATTGCTGCAATTAATTATAAAAATAATTATTGTTAACTTGCAAAAAGTAAGTAAAACTATCCTTTAATTAAAAAAAAAAAGAAAATGTTTTCAAAGTTTTCGCTTTATTAAAGTTTATATACACAAAATGTAATCATGTAGCCAGGGGGATAATTACGTATATTTTACTTAACGTTCTTTTGGGGCGAAGATTAAACCCGATATTCGTTTCCGGTTGCTTCACTTTTTTCACTTTTTTGGTATCTTTCATGTCGAATGAATGAACGGAAATAAGAAGAAACTTTTCTTTTCTTTTCTCTGTGAACAAACAAACCAAAAACAGCTGCAAAACGCATACTACTTTTAAGCTTTTAATGTAACAAGATATTATTTATCAATTTTATAAAGATTTGAGCAAAATTAAAACTACAATTTGTGAAAAACCTAAAAAGGTAGTAGTTAGGCACAGCTACTATGAAAGCTATAGAAGATCACAAAGTAACACCAATCAAAG
The DNA here is from genome assembly GCA_001077435.1 of Glossina morsitans morsitans. Lineage (NCBI taxonomy): Eukaryota > Metazoa > Arthropoda > Insecta > Diptera > Glossinidae > Glossina > Glossina morsitans. Next base: position 175,705 of record CCAG010004719.1, on the reverse strand, counting down.
CAGCAGTATGTATAAATAAACCGCCGGTTTGAAAAAATTATGTACTGAAAGCATTTTTTGTCTTTTCTTAGACTACTGCGGTGGTACATTAAGGATCTGTGGAAGAATATTAAAAATTTGTTGTGTCGTTTTCATTCTTAGAAACCGAATTGGATTTCGTGAAAACAACTCTACAGCAACTAACAATAACGTGAAGAATAAGAGAACGTATTTAACAGCTGTTATGCGTGGCGCACGAACTATCAAAATAGAAGTGAGTGTGTGCATTCATATGCAGTTGAATATGTAGCTTGCATTGAATATTGCGTTGACGAACAAAACAGTGATGTATTTATGAAAATAAAACAATTTTTTTTTGATTTATTTAATAGAGATGGATTAGACTTTAATTAATATACATATAATTTTGGGTTTACTTATTTTTGTATGGTGTTGTTGTTGTTTACATAGTGTTGGTTGGTTATAAACAAATAGGCTTCAAATTTGCCCCATATATTATCTTTATTTTTTCGAAATAAATAATAAGAAACAATAGAGAAAAAGAGATTATCTAGCTTTCGTCGTGGGAGTGAAGGACAGTTAACAGAGCGGAATGTATAGCTACGTTCCATTCTCGAGTTTCGAGTTTTTGTGCTATATGTATGCAAGTTGACGCATTAACAAATGTTGTCACCAAAAACGGCTGCCGCTATGTGGTGATTGTAGTGAGTATCCAAAAATAGTATTATGTTCCGTTAACAGCTTTATCACCTGATAAGTTTTGGTAAATAAAAAAATAGGAAAAAGACGGAGATTGTATATAGAAAAAGATTTCTTTGCAAAGGATGAACATATCCTCTGATTATTAAAGTACTAACTTAATAATAATTTTTTTTGTAAATCAACTGATAAATAAAACCACGCCGTCGTTAGCAATAACATGGTAATTATTATACTTTTTTCAAGCAAGATATGCTCTTATATTTTTTTATTTTGTTTTTTCAAGGAAGGCCTGTGAATGTAATACCCATTCTAGTTTTTTTTTCGTGAATATAACAAACTGAAACTTGCCAAATCTTGCATTGAACTAAGTGGAGTCAGATACACTTGTATGAGCTTAAAAAATCTGGATAGACTTTTTCCAAAACCTAAACATCGACTATAGGGAAGAAAAACAAAAATGATGAATACGAACAAAACTCGAAGTTAGTAGAAAGTGCAATGCGGATAGCGTTACAGTCACAAAAGGGTGACTTCGATAAAGAAATAGATGAACTGTCTGAAGTGTCTGAACTGAAAACTGAAGATATATGAAAAAGCAAAGATGTTGTCCTCATATACACAGACGGCGTACATCTGGCTACAAAGTCTTCGATAAATATGATGGTGGTTCCAAACACCATTTTGCAATTCAATCCAAACACCATTGCAATATTTAAAAATAAAATAAAGATCGTATAAATACTTGGTATCAATTTCCTCAGCTAGACATCGAGATTTTATTTTCTTCCATATTCCATACACTTTTCTGTTACATTTTCTTTCAAGATGCAACTTTTCAAGAAAATCCTGATTGTAAAAATAGATGCTTAGTGGAAAAATTCATTAGTTCGTTAATACTACGTTTGTATTTTAAAAGTATAAATATAGCCGACTATATTTATTAATTTTTTAAGGTCACTGGCATCGAAGAGTAACACCAACCTTTGACTTATTTTGTAAATAAGTGTTTTGCTCACTCCTAGCTAGTCAGTCTGTTTGCGAGAGAGCTACTTGGTCTTTCTTGTACTTACAAAAACGCTTGACTCTTCTACATACATATCTACCTTTTTCCTAATATGTGTTACTTTATTATTCCTACGGTTGGATATATCTGTCCAACAATGCTTGCATACATTTTTCTTAATACGTTATATATATACACATACTTATGATATTTCTAATGCTTATATATCTACGTTTAATCTTTGCTAGTTCATTGATATACCTATACATGCATTGATTTATCATTGCATTGCTTTACTCACACAAACATACATTTTTATAAAATTATGTACTTAGCTTCAATATTAAGCACGAACATAACTCTCATTGGAATACACTTACACACATATTGATCTAACTAAAAAAAGACCAAGATTATCTTAGCTTAGTCACCGTCCTGAACAACCGTTAAGACTGTTAGGTTTGTGGGGTTGGCTGGAGGACTAACACAAAATAAGTCTTTAGCTTTTCATTTTACTTATAAATTTCTTAGAAACGGACCTTCTGGAAAGCCATTAGTTAATCTCCGGCTAAGACGTACTCTCACAATTTAGAGCGTATTATCGCTTCTCATTGTGAGTTTACTTACATGAAAGCAGATGTGATCGTTTGTACATGTTTTTTTGAAGATTAATAAATAGTTCTTCCTCACACGCGCCCGCTGCCTGAAGTGTTTAACTGCTTTAATACTCACAGAGAGTAATTGCAAAAAAAGACAAAATTAGTTCGGTAGGCTTTGCGTATAAGCGATAACATTCCATTAGCATATACAAATAAATTATCTTGTAAATGCAAAATTTTACAAGAAATATATTTTAAATCCCCATTTTTAGAGTTCAAATAAGATTGATTAAGTATTTTCAATTCCCTCGTAACTCAATATCCAAAAAAAAAAAAAGAAAGAAAAAAGTATGGATGGAATCTTTTTAATAATTTCTATAACAACTGCGATACGCTCATACTGTCTTCCAGAGCTACCTGTTTTATTCTTGGACGTATATTGTGTTGGTTCGTTGAAAGTCGTTATTATTTCATATATTGCGCACAAATTTTATAAAATTTTTTTAATATTTATTTCTGTATGATTCTCTCGTTGCTTACATAATGTTGGTTGTTTATAAACAAACAAACGTCATGTTTGCCCTGTATTTTCCTTTTATTTATTCAAAAGAAAAAAAAAGCGGACGATAGTTATATATAATACAAAGAAAAGAGATTGTCTTTCTCTTGTTTTTAGAGCAAGTTAATACAAGATACATACGTACATACTCAGTGTTTTACTTAATTTCACTGTAGCTCTTCGAATATCTGCATGAGGTTACGTTTTGAATATTGAAATCCTATGCTTGAAATTCTGCTGAAAATGGACTTGAAACGTATTATCCAGTCTCATAATACGTACAGCTTTGAAAGCAGAGTTGTGTGTAGGGCAAATATATAATAAAATAATAACAAACATCACGGAAGAATGCTCTTAAACGTTTGGGAGAGTAATTAGTTCAACTGAAGAGAAAAATTTGTCAGTTTCGACAGTTTTCCAATACTGCATAGCCCGTTTAAAATTAATGGGCAGCAGTCTGACAACTCTGTGTCTTTCCTTTTCGCTAAGCTTATTGAGTTAAATTGTATTGTGTTTTTGCTATAGTTGTTAAAACCTTGAAAATATGTACCTACATGTGTTCCTTCTTTTGGCATCATTTGTTAGAAGTGGAGATGTGTAAAAATTGCTATTCCACCCATATATCATGAGAAAATAGCAATAAACCGTCCGCAGAGCGAAAAATTTTTAAATTTCTAATTAAGTGCATTGAACTAAAAACGAGCAAAAGGGGAAACGTTGTTAATCAATGTTTTATGAATGAATTTCTTATCTTGAATAGAATTTTAACGACTTTTGAAAACAATTCCATTAAAAAGTCAAAACGTCATCGATGAGTACATGAAAAGTAATTACATAATTCTGGAGAACGGCATCACATATTCAAATACATAAAAAAAAAAAAAAAAACAATAACAAAACTTATATGTGCATATGTGGAATTATCGCTTATGGAGTAAAACGTAAATTGGCCGGTGTTTAGTGCTCAATTTTAAAAGTGCAGAAGCTTATATTTATATATTTATTATTACACTTGTCATAATTTTATTGCTGCCATAACCTATCATAATGGCTCGCCCATCATATGAAAATCATGTAAGTATTAAAAATAATTTCATTTTCTTTTGTAAACTTTTTTATATCGATCGCTCACACATAACATTTAAAAATAATCCTCAAAGAGATTTTGATTGTTACAAAATTGCAGTGATAAGTTGAAAGTTTTTTTAAAAAAGCATAGTTGTTACCATACACAAAGCATTCTAACGAAAAATTAGTCTAAGAACACATTTATAATACAACAAGTAAAAAAATTATACTCGGTCGTAAACGAATCTTTTGTACCCATCGCCGTTATTGTAAAAAAAACCAAAAAAAAAAATATAACTAAATTTTAATGCTCTACAATATGGAATGGACCCGGCTGATTTTTTCTATTTTGCGTGGTACTGTGGGTGTGTTCTTCGACCAAGTTATTCCATTTTTAATACCAACCTGCCTGCGAGAAATTCCATTGTTTCTGCCAAATTTAATGTTGATAGGTTTATATGTGAGACGGACAGACGGGTATGCGTAAATCGATTCAGAATTTGTGGATGGTCTAGAATATATACACTTTGGAGAATCCCAAAAGATTCGTTCTGAGCGTTTCGAACGTTTTGACAAAATGAATATCCCCTTATGTTTTGGTGCTAGGTGTAAAATGCAACTGAAAAAATTAATCTTATCAACCATTGAGTCTTTTATATACCAACCAACTTTATCTTTATGATAAAAACGAAAAAAAAATAATAAAATTTCGATGTATTCTATAATTATAATATTGGGTGACTGATGTTTCTATTTTTATATAGGTAATGTAGGGTGATAGAATATGCATAGACATTTCTATCGTTGTATCAGTCGTAGTCTATGCGTAACGGAGAAGCATGTCAATTTTTTGCTTTTCAAAATCTTGCGGATAAGCAGAACGAATGCAGAGTGCTTGTTATAGATCTTCCACAGATGGACAGCAGGACATGCCTAGGCCGATTCAGAATTTAAAACTGATCAAGAATCTATGGGTGTCTGAAGCTAGCTTCAGCTAGCTTGACAAAATTAATGTCCGCAAGATATTCTACGTTAAGTAAATCTGAAGCAAACATTTTCTTATCACACATTTAAGTTACAATATATCTAAGAAGATAATAAGTTAATGCTATGATAAGGTAAGATTAACGGAGAGAGCAATCTAACAATGCAGATATGATATTTAAATAGATGAAAGGAAATTAACCAAATTTATAATAATTTAAGGAGCAAAAATGTGTTGATTTCTAAATGGAAGATCCAGTTTATGTCTTCTCAATCTCCTTATCCCATTGGTTTCATCTAGGAAAAATACTGCCGAAGCATTTACGTGATTACTAAGTGTGACAAGATATTTTGAAGAAAGGAGTTCAATTCGTCATCATGACAAGTTTTGTTCTAAAGGGATCAAATGACTTCAAGAACATACGCCAAAATTTGTCTCTTTAAGAGGTGTACTCGATTTGGTATAAATATATATATGGACAGAAAAGTTTTGTCGTATTTTCCATAAAATGTTTTCATTAAAAATTTCCATTAACTGCGCTCACAATTTGTCGATCCCCCCCCTAGCGTAGATGTTCACATTCTTGGCCCCCAAATAGTCAGCAACTGCCGACGAAACAGCTTTGAAAGAAGTAAATCTAAAGCGGTCGGAATAGATAGTAACCCAATGGAGCTATGGAGCAGATGAATATGTGGTGGGTGGCTATGAACTTTCCATCCAAGCTTTGCTTGCGTCCCTATTGTAGTGTGTGGTCATTCATTATCTAGATACAACTATTTTTAAAAGTTATCTCTGCGTCAAATGCGAAAATCAGATAAATCGACAATGGATCATATTTGTTACTATCTGACGCATATAATGAATAGATCTTCTCCGCTTTCTTTTGCAATCCACGTCGCGCAAAATTTGGTTTCATATAAATATAATTTCTTCCTCGTTTTAAGTTTTTTTTTTATGATGGCAAGATCGCCCCTGAGTCTGAAAATTTGGGATTTAAATTTCATTTTTTGAGGAATTATTAGTTTGTAGTAGGGCTTTCTTCCTATGATCATGCTCCCAGCAGCGAACTTCAAGTTTTTGTTTACAAAAGATATTGATCGAAAACTTTGTACTACAACTACTTTGCATCTTATAGATCAGTGCGAAAAAAGTTTCCATACCATATTTTGTAGTTGCAGTGGAAAAACGTACTTTACAATACCGATCTAATTGATACGAGGTGATGATGGAGGTTGAAATTCGTTGTAAAGCGAATATAAGGTTTTTACTTTTGATGAAAATGGTCACAATAGACAAACTTTTGGACAAACGTGATTCAAAAAATGGTGAAAATGCTCAAGAAAGTCTACGCACTTTATAAAGCCGACGCATATTGGTTGCTGCTGCAAAGGCAACATTATGTGTGTTATTATTATATTAAACGCTAACGCGGATGATTGACACAGACTATATGTTTGTAGAAATATTCATAGCTCTAGCTACATCATATTGTCATCATTTTTATTTTTAAAAATCTCATAATGATTTCATATACATTCCTCAATCGCGTCAACAATTGAAAAGCGAAACGTTCTATTTATTGCATACGACTTGCTTTGCAAAGTTGATAAAAGCATTTTACTCATGTCTCTGCTTAATTGTTAATAGATGTCAGCTTATTGTTTCATGCACATAATAATTTCCACCCACATGATGCTCAATCAATATCATTTTGTTATTTAAGAACTGAGCTAAATGGGGAAGACGGCAGTTCAATTTTATTGAATCGGATCATTATACTACCAATCATTTATTGCATTATTATTATAGCATATTGCATTATGTTTTTATCGCATGCTATTATAATTAAAATTTGGAGGAGAAATACAATTTTACGTAGGATGAATCGAAATGAAAATATGAAGCGGAATCAATTCTATATTTTTAATTTCCTTTAGCTCTCTATAGCTAGCTACGTAAATAATATGAAGTTTTTGGTTAACTTGACTAATATTTAATAATAATGACGCCAATAGTAAATAAAAAGCAATGCATTGATTACGTATCTTTTAGTTAACTGGCTCTCTGTTGGACGGCGTACCTTGAAAGTTATTTTGCTGTAAAATACGTGTGGCTTTCGTCATTCGAAAGTTATTTCGAACAAGTAAAGGGAAAATAAGGGGCAAATTTGACGTTTATTTGTTTATGAACAAGCATCATGTTAAAGTTAATAAGAAAATTATATAAAATTTTTCATAAAAGGAAATGAAGGAAAATAATTTCATACCTTCATTTCCTAGGAAAACTTTGAATTTTATATCTTTTAATTTGTGCTTTATATTCATAACGTATGGATTTACATACAAAGAATGTCTAATGTTTTAAAATTAATTACAAATCAATTCTAGGTTTGTGTTATGTAGGAAAAGACAACTTTTTAATTTTCATAAAACATCTTAAAGAGGATTTATTTCCCATGTCTTCTTCTTTTAATACAATTCGATTTGAAAGTCAAGAAAGTATGCTGCTTCTTACTTTCTCTCTTATTCGTCTCAGTTGTAGAGGAGACTTCTAGGGAAAGGTCAATACCATCCTCAAAATAAATTACGGGAGTTGTAGAAATTAAATCCCGAATTTCCCGATTTTGCACTTTATAGTGAACGAAAATGTTGTCTTGAATCGTATCTGCTCTTTCACACTATTCCATTAAAACACGCCATCGATCCTAAATGTGATGCTTGGAAAATAAATATAATATTTAATGTTACTAAGCTTAATATTTGACGGCTATGTCGCGCTTTACGTTATTTTACGCCGCCTTTGTCAGCAAAAGTCTACATGCAACTCTATGTACATATTTTTTTATACGTTGTCCATAAATGTGCAAAATAATTTAGAGGATTCCAAGCGTCCCGCAGAACTATTCTATATCTTATAAGGTTCCTTTTCCGCCAATCTCGACGTTCCTATTCTGCCAAATAACATAAAATGAGTAAAGGAACCATTTCGCTTAATGTATATATGTCCCTTAACATTCCTTGATTATTTAAGAATAATATTTAGTAACATTTTACTTACTTCCCTTTTTTGGGCTTGTGTTAGTAGAATGGATTAGGCCTGTTGGCGATAAGACCAACATATCCAGTAGAGTGATAACTTTTTATTCGTTGATCGTTGGCGCTTTATCAATGGCAGCGACAGTATATGAAGCTGTACGGAAAGACCGATGGTACCGAACTGATTAGAACGAACTGAACACCGATCAACTTCAGATTTTTGTTTCAATTTTTGCTGCCTACAATGGATGGATGGACGAACCCAATTTTCAGAGTGGGTATAAAAACACTTCGGTAGAGAAAAATCGTTATATTGACAATGATTCGGGTAGATCTCTTAAATTTTTATACGAAAAAACACTTATTAACGCCTACATAACTCCATTATGAAGGACGATTTCTTTTCCCTTTACAAACATAGTTGGTCGGTTAATTTAACACACATTTCTACTTCAAGATAAAAACGAATTTAGTCACTTGATCTGTGCGCATACATGTTTGTTTTATACATCAATACTGTTGTTGCATATTTAAATGGAAATAGATGCGATAGGTTATGTAACTTAATTGAGTGTAAGGTGGTTGGATATATTTATTAGTTAGTTGTTCCTTGTTGTTTATTCATACACAGTAATTAGTGTTTAAAGTGTAAAATGCCTCGCACTGTTAATTTTTTATTTCCATTCTGTTCAGTTGTTACAACAGCAATTTCACTTTATATTCACAAGGGACGATGATCTATGATTTCAGAACTTTTGGTTAAAAAATCAAACCTATTCGGATTCACTTTTACACGGTTCAACAATTAGTCAGCAAAAACCAAAGAAAACTAAATAACAAAATGTTCTAACATTCTAGATGAAATCAGTAAAGTTTCACGACTCTTCGCTTTTCTATTAAATCAATAGCAGTAGGAGCGCTGGTAATTCGCGGCGATTTAATGGCTGACAAAAGCGCTGTTTGCAGCAATGGTTTCTCGATATAACGTCACGCTGTATCAAACCTTCTTCTTCACAAGCAAAAATATTTAGACTTTTGTGTTTTGAGATGAATATGCGCTATATCATATGAAAAATGCCCAAGAATGGGTAGAATAATCGACAGGTGCTTTTATATAGATTCGATTATTCGATAGGTGCTCTTATATAGATTCACGTGATATAGGTGAATATAGGTGACATTTTCTAGTTTGGCCGCACTAGGGTGTCAAATTTGGGTGTTCTCCCATATGAATTTTACGCTAACATACCAAATTTCAAAATCCAACTGGATTTTAATTGGAATTATTTAATATTGATAGGTGTCTTTGCTAGTTAAATTCGAATTTATCTTCACACCCTTAATGGGTAGATAGCAAATATAATTTATTTTTGTTCGAAATATTTCAGTGCAAATATTCTACGAAGAAAGACGAAGAGATTTTTATAATTGTTCTGAAGTTGTATTAAAGGAATAATTTACCTTTATTTAGTTTATCTCTTATTTACATGTATACTAATTTTATTTGCATACACATATATGTACGACATGTTTTTGTATTTCCCTACATCTCTCTTCTCTAGACTTCTCCTTAACTCTTTTCATTTAATTATTAGTATCCAAAACATGCATAATTCCAATGTATAAACAATGGCTTCAGATATTAAATCGGGATTTACGAATATTGAACTGTTTTTTTATTTTTCCGATTAGTATATTCTACATCACCACGCTGTTGCATTATGAATCTTCGTACGATAAGACACTTAATGTAAAGTCCAGTAACTTGCATTCATCGTGTGGGCCAAACCAATATTCGGGCGGAAGTTTTTACACGTATTTTTTTTAATAATTATTTAATAATTATTTCTGTAAAATCAATTTTTTTATACCCACTGTACCACTGTACGATGGGGATATACTTATTTTGTTTTGTAACACCCGAAAGGAAGCTTTAGAGATTCTATAAAGTGTACACATTCTTGATCAGCATGAAATTCTTAATAAATTTAGACTTGTCCGTCCGTCTGTGCGGTGTTAGTTGTTGGTACTCTGATCGCAAAAATAAATATATCGAGCTCAAATTTGATAGAAACATTGAAAATCTTAGCACGTAAGTTGATATTGAATATGGATTAAATTGATAAGAGCAGAAGCCTGCAGTGGAGTATAAACTGGGTTTTTGCTCGTTACCCAGAAATTATCAAAGTTAAAACGCTGAAATTTTTCGCATTTACTTTACGAAACACTCTACCCTGTGCGTGCAAAAATGGAAAAAGTTGGCCATGCCCACACAAAGTTATAAGCGATGAATTATCTTTTCTTCTCTTTTTTGAGATTTTATGCTTATTTATTATAACGGCAACAAGACAGAATGTTTGACACTATTTTGTAAATTCCTCGCATGAAAATATATTATCTGCCTGAAAATGGGTTAATTCTAAAATGAATATGATAGACACCGCGACCTGCTGGATTAACTTTTTCTTAATAATACCGGCAATTTTGGTATCAAATAAAAGAACTTGAGGAATGCGAAAAGCACAGTGGTGGGTATGCGAAATTCGGCTCCCGCCGAATATAACTTTCTGACTTCTTAATTATAAAATAGGTCTTCACATTCTTAAAAGAATATTTTCACTGAAATTCGTTGAAGTATTTAGTGAACATAAAATTGAGAGTTCCTTCCTCAATATAAAGTGAACGATAAAACGGAAACACGTGATATTTGATACTTAATATGTGGCCATTTCCTACATGTACACTTGTGTGTATTCCATAAGCAATATTCACTTACGACAAAAAAAACCCAAAGTATACATGCTTCCGGTTTGTGAACGTAAGTTACATCATCTCAAGAAACATCTACCGGAATTTTAGTGTATTAGTGAGATTTTAGTATAAATAGCGAGAGTGAAAGAACAGACAGTTAAATGGCTGGTAATTAATCGCGCTGCAGCTGTTATTCATAGCGCACCAAACACCAAAAGTCTCCGAGATTTAACTAATTTTGATTTGGGAACATTTCTTGAATGCTCTGTATTAAACATTTAGCTCTCGGTAAAATTTTTGTCCAATCAAAAAATGAGAATAAAAGAGCAGGTAATTAAGACTCTGTTAATTAAAAGCGGTAATACTGTTGTTGATAGCAGACACACGAAAAGTTTCTGAGATTGTACTCATTATTATTTTGAATAAACTGGAACATCTTGATATTGAATTGTCTCTCGGGTAAAACGCTCTCATAAAACGGAATGTAACAAAAGATTTTGAAAGCGAACGTTATCTCATTTGAGAGAGAGAGAGAGAGAGAGCACTGTACATACAGTTTACATTAGGAGTGATCTCATTAGTTTTGTCAAATTCTATCCCTCGAAATCACTGGCCTTCAGTTTGCGCTCATCTTTTCGATTTAATATTTTGAACGTGCAAACATAGGGTTTTTGCTTGCATGTAAATAATTTAAGCGTAAATACAATGCTTGCGTTATGCGTGGTTCACGACTGTCAAAATAAAGTGGATCGTGTGTATTTGAATGTGTAGTTGAACATGTAGCTTGCGTTGTGCGTTCACGCAAATTGTAGGCACACATTTGAAATTAGTACGTGCATTGTTTTTGACAATCAAAACATAACACACACACACACACTGACGTTTTTTTATAAAAACTAAACGAAATCATATGGTTTTATATGCTGTGGAAAACACTCGGAAGGAAGAAAAAATTAAATACAATTTCAAGACTAAATAAATTGTAAAATAGAAAACTTATTATATTTTGTTTGCTCATCGTAAATGGACACTGGATTTTGTTGCTGTATTACAAATGAATGCTATGCTTTTTGCTTTATTGTGAAATAAAATTCATGTTTTCACTACATTTACATTTTAGTCATTTTAGTTTAAATAAACTTCGTTATTACTTACTGCTTATATTTACTGCCCCGCCTTTGTATTCGACGCCGTTGTGTATGTTACAAATCGAAGCTTGCTCTCATTGCCGATTAAATAAGAAGAGGGAGAATAACAATAATAATAATAATAATTAGCGAAAGCTTGCTAAAGTATTTACTTTCCTAAAAACCAAAACGACATTAATTTAAATAAATAATAGAAAAAACACGTGAAATCCTTGCAAAATATTTTGCCGTGCAACAATAAAAAACATATTTCTTTGACGAGAAAGTGAGTTTAGCATTTATAAAGCTTAAAGAAAAAAAAACAAGAAAAATATTCAATTGCAATATAACAAAAAAATTGAGAAAAATACCAAGAGTGGTTTCTGAAAGACCATTCTGTTTTCTTCTTTCTAACATCATAATTGTCTGTTTTGCATAAGTAACTTTCGACTTAACCATTAATCAATTCCTGGTGAGATAACTGCTTTTTTTATTATTTTTAGCTAGCGCGAAACTTAAAAGCTGCCCGACCTGTAAGGAATTAGGGCTTAAGAGAATAATAGAGAATGGAAAAACTTTTAATAAGTTCAGGGGTTGCAAAAACGTTGGCCATTTTTCACTTGGAGTTTTTCACTTGACCATTTTTCATTGAGAAAAATTGGTACAACGTATATTAATCAAAATATTTTCCATCGTTACAAGTAGAAAGTGCGGTCTGGCGACATATCGATGCCGTGTCGAACGCGAACGATATTGATTTGGCAGCGACTCTCCCACTGAGCCATTTTCACTCTTCGTCAACTTTGCGAACCCACATGCCAGCGAAGCCATGCTGCACCGATCTTAACAAGTTTTAGTCAAGAGCCAACATGTGTGGTGAGTACGCTAGGTGTGGCAGAGCTTCCCATTCGCGCTCCAACAGTGTATCCTCTACAACTCTTGCAACAAATGGCGAAAAAATGGCATTTTCAGTCAACCCGTGTCGCCACTTTTAAACCGTTGCACGCAAAACCGACAATTGGGATATGGGGCAGCATCACCATAAGCCACTGAACGTGTTTGGTGGACTTCGGTAGCAGATTTCTTCATTAAACAAGAAAAGTAATGAATTTGGAAGACGAAGCGACTAATCCTATGGACATTCCAAAATCAGCTACAGAACAGCATATCAATACAATATATGACTTAATTAAAATTATTAGGCTCAGTATCTAATGTACTTTTATAAATTAGAGCCGACAGACTGTGTTGCAAGTGCTCGATGTCTTTTTTTGTTGTTTTTCATTAGTCTAAAATTATAATAATAATATTTTATACAAACTCTTGAACAATGCTTTAAATGTACTAGATTTGGCCACAGTGTAAAATTCTGCAAAAGCAAAAAGGCAAGATGTTCTAACTGTGGAAGATTTCCGGTCTGTCTGCTTAACAAGTGCTCTTTTATTCTAAATCTATTGCCTGTTATTCATCCTCCCACAATATGCGCAGCAAGGATTTAGTTTTCTGCTCTTCAAACAAGCGGCCAAGTTGCATCAATTTAAGGATGGTAGTACATATATTTTCCAATATGTCGGTGGATTCTTATCGATTTCAGCTGGTAAATCTTTTAAAGAAGCAGTTGAAAACCATCCTATGAATGCTAATATCTTTTTTGGTGCTTGTAGCGAGCTTCAACTCAAATAAAATGAACGCAATGTACTTTGCAAAAGATTTCAGGGGGTTCATAAACATTTTGATCAATGGCACGCTGGTTAATCAAAAGATTTCAAGTAAGTTCCTCGGTAGGATTATAAACGGAAGTCTAGCGGTCCAAGACCACTACCCTGAAGTTCTTAATGACTGTCAGTCTGGAGAGGAGGAAAAGCACTCACAATTTACAAATGATTTACCCGCTCAACGATAGAATCTTCGCTCTTCATCACTTGTAACTTTCCTAACTATGTAACCAAAAGTATACAGACCTTTTCAAAACAAACTGGTGGGACAATGTGCGAGTCTCTCTTCCCTAACCCCGATTCTTATCCTTAGTGTCATTTTTGATGAGCTGTCGATTTCTGGGATGTCTTTACTCCTGACAGCTAAGGAAATTCTGAAAGTCAAACTCGTCAGACCGTCTTTTTTTTTAGAAGATAGTCTGCAGGGCATGTGAAGTATCCAGTAGCTACACTAGTTGTTATTCAAAATTTTTGTCAATTGTCAGCACAAAACTAATTTTCCACAGTTGGGTCTTTGAGTTGCATGTCGGAAAAGACTTCGGTTCTTCAAGGAGTATCACGTTTCGCGGTGGTTAAGTACCACTCAGAAGAGTGAATCAAGAGGTATCAAAAGATTCACGGTTTTTTCTGACAGCAACTCGGCCCGGATTCTAATTAGAAAAAAAGGTCCTCACAATATATACGTGTTTGAAATCCATAATATGATCACTATTTCTGATACAGATGCATGTCATCTGGTCTGCATTCCAGATCATTGTGGCTTTTAATTAAATGACAATGTTGATCTTTATGCTCGTGAACCCTCTTTACGCTCGTTAGATGGAGAAATTCTCTCAATCAAATATTCCCCCAAGAGGCGCCTTCCGTTTAAGTCAAAACAATATCATGCAAGACTGAATAGATAAGTATCGGGATAGAGCAAGATGTAATGAAAACCACCTTTTCTACAAAACTCATCCTGTTATGACCTTTAAACCTCTTTCTGATGCCGACTTTTCCCCATGGGAAATTAAGGTGCTCAACAGACCCATCTACAATCATACATACGAGAAAGTTTATTTAAAGATGGTTGGACGGATGTCATATGATATATGTGATGAGTGTCAGACAAAATAGTCAGCTGACCGTCTTATTTTTGTGTACAGTAAATTTGACACCACTAGATATTAATTTGAAGTTTTCGATATCTTTAATAATCTAAAAAATTTGCGTTCACGGACAACTTAACGCAAGCTATTTGTTCATCTATACTTAAACACACGACATCAATTTTATTTTGACAGTTCACGAGATCCACATAGCGCATAACGCAAGCACTGTCTTTCAAGTGTTATGCACTGACAGCTATTTGCGCATGTAGTATATGAACCGGAGTAGAAATTTTATTGTCCCATCTTTATATATTTACGTGACTGTAGGTATAATGGAAGATCTCTTTCTCCTATGTTCTCTTAAAACTTAATGAGCAGGTCGTACGAGGGTTGCATGATTTATATATAAAAAAAAAAAAAACACAAGTAAGAATGCTGTACTCGGGCAAGACCGACCATTAGATACCCTACACCACTTTGCTTAATTAATAATATATCAAAAATTATGCATTATTTTTATATAAACGCATTTTTTTCACGAAAACCCCCAAATCAACGGATATTGACATGTCAACGTGGTCTAAATTTAGCAAATTTAATTTATTTGTCAAAAATTTTATTATTTTCCACTCGTTTCATAATGACACAAAAATTAGGCTTTGCCGCCATGGGCTTTCTTTAATAAGAGCCCCCTTATGTGGTGTGCGGTATAAAAAGTGGACCTATACGATCAAAATTCCCAGACTGGGCTGGGATCCAAAAAACAGACCTACTTGGTTCAAATTTGATTAGGTTAATTTTTATATTAAATTATTATCATGAACAAATTTTCCTCAAGAAATATTGAAAATTAGTTTTTTTTGTCATTTAATGATTTGATTTCCGTCGGAACGGTTATATAGCAAGGGGTTAAAAACATGGTCGCATCCAATCCAAACTTTCCACATTAATCTACAATGTGTTTGCGAAATTCTAAATTTTACAATTTTTTTCTTGTAATGGCTTATCGAAATAAGGCGTTATATGGAGAGTAATTGAAAAAAGGATCCGATCCGAACCATTTTGAATAGCGCTCGCCCCTAGACCAAAACAAGTCAGTGTACCAAATTTCTATGAAAAATTTCGAAAATTTCAACCCGTAGATTGAATACAAGAGTTCATGAGCAGATAAAAATCGGACAAACGGACAGATAAACTTAGAGTTACTTTGTGAATTGATCAGTGTAGTAAATGGTGAGTCTAGATCAAGTGCTCTCTGATGTTGCAACTGTTCGCACAAACTTAATACACCCTGTACCATAAGTTGTGAAAGGTATAAAAATGATAAGCGAAATGAGATGAAAGGAAAAACTGAATGAATAGGTGTGGGTCAAACGTACAAAATGATGACATTATTATAATATTTTAGCAGAGGTACAACGAAACACATAAACGCTCAAACATTTTGCTCAAAATCGAGATTAGAAGAATCTTTGGGGACTTTGTATGCATCCGTAACGCTGTTAATTAGCAGTCATTTGTATGCTTACTCTTTCATTCATTCATTCATTACTTGTGTGCACAAAATTTCTGTTAACAATTTTCATATGAAGACATTTTTTATTATTAAAAAAAAACTATATTGAGGTTTATTATATATATGTATATCCTTATCTGGCTGACTTGTGTTATTTATATATTTATTAATTTTATTTGCTTACACATATATACTTGACATCGCACATGAGTTATCCTACACGACGCTCATTTATATTACATAATTATTGTATTATTTATATTCGGAGGAATTTTAAACAATTACACGAATAAATAAAATGCTAAAAAGTAGTCTTTAATCCTAGTCATGCGGTTTAGGATAGCTGCTTGTATGAGTACGCCCGTGTCTCTCGTGATTCGCGCATACCCACCACTATGCTTTTCGCATTCTATTCTCCGAACTCTTTCATTTAATACCTATATTGCTGGTATTATTAAGAAAAAATTAATCGTGGCGTCCATCTCATTACTTTGTTTTTAACCCATTTTTAGGCCGATAATATACCTTCATAGGTTTAAAAATTCCGTCTTTTTGGCGTTATGATAAATAAGCATAAGTGAGCAAGTGACTGCTTTTATTGGATAACGGATACATTAAAAGTCCCTAAGATTCTCCTAATCCCCGATTTTGAGGAAAATATTTGAACATTTATGTGTTTTGTTGTCTCTGATTTTAGATTAAATTGATTTCAAAAATGAGAGTATTTCCATTTATTACATAACCGCGTTTCTATTCACTTTTGAAATTTATAATACTCACTATTTATATAAGAACGCATTTTAACTCTCTTCTCATTCTGTGGAGAAAGAGGAGAGTTAAATAGAAATCGCTGATTACTAGTGAAATATTAAAAATGTCGTACAGTTTATGACGGCTTTTATACGTGTTTAGTATAATATTACATTGAATTAGGGTTTTCTTGCTGTTATTCGTTTAACACCTAAGATATATAAGATTTGACTTTCTTTTGAAAATCAAAAATGGAAAATATTGATGTAAGTCACTACGCATAGTGTATATAGATAGCACTGTTAAAATATGCAATGAAAGTTAACGCAATTGTTTATCCAACATACATACATATCTTCGTTTTTATTCAAATTATATTTATTCTATGACGGTGTCAGCTGAATCACTCGATCTTCTGTATCTTTGTAAGTAAATGCAATGGAAACGAATAAGAGAAATCATTGTGAGATGGGCGAACTGAGCTGCAGACCAAATCAATTCATTTATAACCATTTCTGGACTGCGAACATTGAAATAATAGTTCTAGGTCAGTGTTTTGTTTTTTTGTTTTTTTGTTTTTTTTGCATAAATTAATATCATCGGTCCGATATTAAATTTTTGCCGTTTCGGTGAAAAGATAAAAGAGAAACAGGTTTAAAGTGATGGGAATAGCAGAGTAAGCGAAAATATTTAATTAAAATGCAAGAAGAAATCGAGCTGAGCTAAGCGCTATGTAAATGGACTTAAATATTATTTGCGTCTTAATGTGTGCATTCTCTTATGGAATCCCGCTGTTTACTAATGCATCCACGTTATGTTTCGAATGTTTGATGAAACATTCGTTCGTTCATGGTTCCGGGGTACCGAGCAAACTCGATCGAATAAACTCGATTGCGCTGGATTATAGATCCGCTGTAACGAGTAAAGAGTTCACAGGTGTCGATAAAGTACCCATTTTTGAGTGAAAGATCTTTTGATTGTAAAATTATTCTATTAATAACATCTTTAAATTACGGTCGAAGCCACTCATTATATCCTACGCTGCTCATGATACAGGCTATATTAAGTTTGTGCGGGTGTACATAACACCCAGAAGAGCTTGAGATAGCCCCATATTTTATAATACCGATCGTTTGTCTGAATCGAGTCTATGGTAATTTTTGAAATATTTTGATGAACAATGACATGCTTTCACCCAAAGACGAACGCTATTGAAAATGGTTCGCATCGGTCCATTTTCTTGACTATTCCCCGTAAAACAAAACTGCTATTTTTAAAAATTTTTGACAAAACTCGATGTGTAATAGCGTTTCGACATTCTAAATTAGTACGAAACGTGTGGTTCGGCCGGGACAATTTTTTTCACCTGCTCTCATATAACCGTTCCTACGGAAGCTGGATCTTTATACCGTAAGAATGTCTAATTTTCAATATTTCATGGTGAACATTGGTTATTAATAGCAAACTGATAAAGAAACCAACCTTAACGAATTGGGATCACCTAAGTCTATTTTTTTGATACGACTGCGTATTAGGATTCCCAGGAAGGAAGTAATCACTTATACGCCAAATAGGACTAATTAATAATACACTGTAATGAAAATTTGTAAGTAATTTGATATAAAAATTAAGCGGACCAAATTTAAACCACATGGTTCTATTTGTTAGACTTCACTCCACATAAGATTTCTCATGGATGGTAAGCCGCTGAGAAAAATACCGAATTTCTAGCATTTTATGATGGAAATTAGTTCATAGTAGCAATTTAGCAGAAAAATTAATCCCGGGGAATTTGGATCACATAGTAGACCTCTTTTTAGAACCCCGTGAAGATAAGGGTTATCATGAAAAGCAAGCCTTGTATGGAAGAAAAGTCTAATTTATAATTTTTTTTTAACGGAGACCGAAAACAATTACATCTTTTTGAAGTAAATTAACTTTGCTAAATTTGAATCACGTCATGCGATGTTTTGGTTACCCTCCATTATGCGGGCTTTCATGACAAGTACGCGTTTGTATGAAAACCACATATGATATCTGGTGCATACTTACCAAAGCGAGTGAATAACAACACTAAGCGTATTGGTGTAAGGTATCTAATAGTCGGCCTTCCTCGTCTATAATGATCTTACACGTTTTCTGAATAAAATTATTATTATTTAACGACAACAAAAATAAGCCAGTTGTTGCTATCAAAAAGTTTAATCAGAGCTGAATATAATCGACTTTTTGTTAATTTTTAAAATTAAAATATTTTCATGAGCGTTATTTAAAAAACAAAAATAGATACATAAATAAATATTGTTTACAAAAGTAGCTCGTCAAGCGATTCTTTCGGGGTACATATGTCACGTATCTTTTACAGTTTAAGAACAATGATAAGAAAATTCGTTGACTTACGTAAACCAAATTTTTTTTATTACATCGGCCAATAATTTCCGTAACTGACAAACAGATGTCGTTCCTAACAAAAAATCCATATTATTTTTAGAAAGCATTATTAACACTCAAACGGCGCTCGTGTTTTAATAGTGGATTTCGTGTATTGATTAAATATTGATTTTTAATGCCGTTTAAACTAAGCATTTCCTTGAAAATTGTTATGGCAGCTCTTCTCTCTAGGAAGAAACCGTGATGATGATGATGATGGTCAACGCTGTGGATGTTCAAAAATGATGATCGCCAAAGAAAACATGGCAAAAAAACCTTGAAAATTGTCTCGACAATTGAAAAGTGAAGTTGAGAAGGACAGCTAATCTCTTGAAGACTTCGAAAAAGAGTCGGTTCGCTATTTCGGAGGAGAATTTGAGCTCGAGAAAGTTGTCTTTCAATGTTACAGTGGACCAAAAACGTCAACTTGTTGCAGGATTACGTGAGCTGAAGTGCAAATTGCGACACCACCCACCATATTCTCTAGTACCTGCCCCCTGCTATTAAAATTTACTTGCAAATCTCAAAGGGATGCTCCATATAAATATATATATTTATTTATATATACATTAATGTTATTATATATATATATGTATACATTTTTTTTTTCTCTTTTTAGATTGTTCCTATTGCTGTAAGTATTATTGCTGTAGTGGTCGGTGCAGCTATAATCCACTATCTGATTAACAAGAAGTCGACAAAGAAAGCCCGTCCAGAACCTAATCGAACCGTACGTTTACGTACTTTAGTCGATGCTAATGATAAATATCAATTGCCTTTGATTGAAAAAGAGGTCATCAGCCACGACACCCGCCGTTTCCGTTTTGGGTTGCCATCACATCAGCACATACTAGGTCTGCCAGTTGGTCAGCATATTCATCTAATAGCTACTATCGACAATGAACTTGTGATACGTCCCTATACTCCAATCTCATCAGATGACGATGTCGGTTATGTGGACCTTGTAATAAAGGTTTACTTCAAAGATACGCATCCCAAATTTCCGGCTGGCGGAAAAATGTCGCAGTATTTGGAACAAATGAAAATCGGGGATAAAATTTCATTCCGCGGGCCCTCGGGACGTCTGCAATATATGGGCAATGGTAATTTCTCGATTAAGAAACTACGTAAAGATCCGCCCAAGACAGTAACAGCTAAACGAGTGAATATGATTGCTGGCGGTACAGGTATCACTCCCATGCTTCAATTGATCCGTGATATATTGAAGCGAGGCGAAAAGGACGGTACTGAATTGGCTTTACTATTCGCCAATCAGGTAATAAAGTGTCACTACTATGTCATACACGTCACAATTAAAGAGATTACATATAATGTTTCTGTTGCAGAGTGAAAAAGATATTCTCTTGCGTAATGAATTGGATGATTTAGCACAGAGACATCCAAAGCAGTTTAAAGTCTGGTATACTGTTGATAAAGCCGCTGAAGGTGAGTTTTTATTAATATGCTTAATAGATGATGAGTTTGTTTCGTGAAACTTTGCTGCTCTAACTAACTTGAAACGACGCATACGTCCACAACCGATGGGATTCATATTTTATCCTCTTCTTTTTCCACACTGAAAAACATAGTCATTCAATCTTTGTCAACGGTCCCAAAGAAGCAGCCCTAATAGCTAATGATCAAAATAACGACTCTTTCATTACGAGTGATATGATTTTTTTTTTGACGCTGCGGTTACATTTTAAATATCAACATCGTTTTGTCCTTATTAGTTATATGTCTAGTGTTAGTCGCGTTATATTTGGGATAGCCTGACGAATGTTCGCCTCCAAATATACTAATTTTGTGGCTCGTTAGCACAGACATAGGCGAAAAAAAAAATTCATGGCTGTTAAATCACCCGACTGCGGCGACCAATTTCACATCTTGGATGGCCAAACTTTTCCCTAGGCAACCGAGCGTAGCATCACTTTTGTGGCACGTAGCTCTATCTACGTTCTCGAGTTTTAGCCACAGAAATTCGCGTTACGTGGATTTCTAGCGATTGCGTTGACGGTAACGCACAGGGAAGCTATTATGTGCGTCAGTGTGTTCAGAGCCGTGGCTAACGTTTGAACGATATTTCGTTTCCAGCACTCCTAATGAAAGACCCTTTATGCAATTCAAAAAACTTGCATTCAATTAATATCAAAAAATTTTGAATTTGAATGGCCTCCAACAAGGTGCTGTGATTCAATACCTTTTTATATGAAGTCGTTGTCTTACAGCAACAAATCAGATTCTGCACTAGAGGAATAGGTACTGAATGCGCTATTGATGAAATTAGTCGACATTTAGTGAAAAAAGTGCTCGAAAGCTGGGCTCATTGTTTTGCTTTCCGTAAGAAGAACATTGCAGGCCATTTGAATAATCTTGCTCTTAGAACTCAATTGCATCAAATACACAAAAAAAAAAAAAGATTCTGTTGATTTTCTTATTTCTAGGTATTTAAAAAACAAATCGAATATGTATATAAATTTGCCACTGCTTTCACTAAAGAATAGGCGGATAAGAAATACAAATTAAAAATAAGGCAAGAGGGCACAATATTTTTCATTTCGGAATATATCGTGTGTGGAAAGTTGCGGTGATCGGTAAAGGATAAAACGTCTCACTTAGAAAAGTCTTATCTCAGATGCTTGTCTGCTGCATATAGCTAAACTTAGTTTGGAATTTAATGGCAAAGGCAATGTTTTGTAGTAAACAGAACGGGATTGGGAAGTTGTCAGTTTTAAATCTGTATTGTAAACTTCAACTTTTCGCAACTTCGCGCAACGCACGAATTAGGTTTCGCGAAAATCGCGTTCTATCTATTCATGTTGGAAGGATAGATATTCTGAAATCAAAGAATAAAAGACTTCAGTTTCGGTCTGATGGTTGTTCTCTTCTTGTTTATTTGCTATATTTGAATGCCTCATATATATAGTGATAGTTGTTATGAATGTTAACAATAATGCCTGATTAGTATTAAATTATTAATAAAAGGAAAATAATGGATGAACGACGTACGGTGGAGCGGTCGATAATACTACACTTTATCCGGGGTTTGTCTAAGAGCTTGGGTTTTTGTTTTTTGTTTAAGAATGAAGTTATGTTTCTAACAGAGGTAAAGGCTTGATAAAGCAGAAAACCATAAGATTGTCTGCGAGAGGAAATTGGAATAGGGTTTTGGCTTGACGGCGTATGCGCAGCAAAAAGATCGCAAGTGATATTTGAATGTGGTTACACATCAGATAAAATGCAATTCCATAGGAAAAAGCAAAACATATGTAATTGACGAAATTTTATATAGTCACGATAGAGTCTTTCTCTGCAAACTCTACTTTATGAGTCTCGTATCATTTTCCGTCGTCATTGTGCGTACGTTTTTTTTTTTAAATTAGAGGCTTACAAGTGTGTATGTTTTTGATCTTATATAGAGTATTTCATTAAAGTATTTTTCGAATTTTATATGATTATAAATTTTCTTGCTTTTGAAAACATTGCTCAACAAATGCGGATGCCATCAAATAAAAAACGCAAAGGCTGGACTTATAATACTGGCTATGTAAACGATGAAATGATGAAAGAACATTTATTTCCATCCAGTTTAAATACACTCTGTTTACTGTGCGGTCCGCCACCTATGGTGAATTACACATGCATACCCGGCTTAGAAAGATTGGGACACCATGCTGATATGCGCTTTAGTTACTAAATTGATGCCTATAGATATATATATGTATACATATATATATATATATATATATATATATATGTATATATATACATATCGATGCGCTTCGCGTAATTATAATTAGCACTTTAGATATCTTTGAATGTACCGCAGAGAAAATTTGTTCATTCTTGTTGTCCTTACTTTTTTTTTCAATTAAAACAAATGCTGCTTTAAGAATTGAAGAAAATAAGGTACATGTCAACTCCGCTTTATATATGAAAATAATGAGCAAATTAAATACTGAAGCTTTGAAAAACCTTTAAAAACATTTATTAAATTTGTTGGTTCATTTCAGGCTGGTCCTACGATGTTGGCTTTATCGACCAGAAAATGATTAAAACGCATCTCTTCTCGGCCAGTGAATCTACCGTTGTGTTGATGTGTGGCCCACCGCCAATGATTAACTTTGCCTGCAATCCTGCTCTAGATACACTAGGTTATCACCCTGATACAAGATTTGCTTATTAGAAAAGCCCATGCCATGCAATCAGATCGCGTGTTGAAGATAAGTTATATGTCCCTTGTGAATATCTCACTTTCTTTTTTTTTTTTTTTTCTTTTTTATTTATTATTTTTATATGGGTTTTTTTTTAACTTGTTTTTATAAATTTTAAAAAATAATTTATAATGTCAAAAATGTTGATTGTTAGGAAAGAGCGCACGTTGTCCTTTTTTATTTATATCTTTTATATTTTGATTATTTTTAGAGATTGAAAAATAAAAAAAAATGTTTTCGAAACTTATGTGAAAAACTTGAAATAATTATTTATAAGTGCGTTAACACAAATTGGAATCAATTGTACACAATATAAATGCGTTAATAAAATCATTACAAGAGTGCGGACTTTTTATTTCGAATTAGCGTATTAGCGTATTTGGATACAAATTAAAAGCAATGAGATTAATTTTCAAGTTCCCACTCCTATACTTTTTATATACCGTACAATTACATTTAAGACATAACCTCACTTAAGTTTTGAGTAATAAATTAAAAAAAAATAAAAATGACCACAAATTGAATTTAACATATTTAACACGTAATATTGAAAAAAAATACAAAAGACAATTGTTAAAAAAGACGTAAAGACAGTTAATATCGAAATGCCGAAATTGGATTAAGTTGGCTCCCACCTTTTTCATTTCGGGTCAAAATCGATACACGAATATTTTTTTCTAAAAAAATTTGCATATAACCAAATGGAAATAGTTTGAATATTTCAAATCTCCAATATCTGACTTTTAATATATAAGAAAGATTTCCTTTGTACGTGCACTTTTTATATTTATGAACGAAAGGACGAGGAAACCATCAATTCGATATAAACATTTTCATTCTCATCTTTGGTTGCTAGCAACGGCTGGATTTCGTTTTTGCATCTTTCTTAACAGATTGCCTCTTTAGATATCTATCAGGATTGTTATCCTCTTCTTAACAGTTAAGAGTCTATAAATTGCGGAAGCTTGTCCGTAGCCTCAATAATAGAAATTAAAATTGAAATTCGAAGTACATCGGGTCTACCTACAACGGCCCTCAGTTTGTATACCTGGAATTTGAATGATCGGACAATTATGATATAAAATTGATAGTTTGTTTATTTATCGATCCACTAGCCCATGGTAGCTTAAAAAGAAAATCAAACCGCATAACTTACAAAATTCAAAATGTACTGAGTTGAATTTTGATGCTCGTATTGTACATGAGTGCCACCGGCCATCCCAACGGTTCCTAATACATAAAACGTCACTCAATAAGTTCATAGGATGGCATATAGATGTCACAGCTATTGACGAATTCGTACGCTTCCTAGCTAGCATGTTACTTTTGTTTTTGTAAAAGCATGCAAAAATCTAAATTCCGTTTGTAGTGTGGCATGTCATGAAATTTGGAAGCATTTCTCTTGACGGTTGATGCTATTTTAAAATCGTACGACTTCTCTCGAAACCATTTTGCAACCTCATTGAATGATCTGTTATAATTCATTTATATATAAATTCTTGCAATCAATTCATTTAAGGAGAACAAACCAACTCTGTACATGTGTAATAGATAGACTAAGGAAAATAATTCCTATGTCGCTTTTTTTCGCAAAACTCGTACACATTTTTTTTAAATTTTACTTTATTAAACCAAACATGCCCAACGTTTTCATTGAAAATCTCTTAGACAAATATTTCAATAAAACCATTATTTCATCAACGTAGAGTTGAAGCCTTTTGAAGTTATCGGAAAAGAGGTTGGTAGGGAGCAAAACAAATGTTAGTCCATCGAGGAAAGCTCCAGGTCACTTTGGATGCGTCAAAAGCTTCTGATACAATTTTCTCAATTTTTGTTGAATCATTAAAGATGTGCTTGGTCTAGCATTACCATGATGAAAGACTACGCTTTTTCCGCTTACTCAATTCTGGACGTCTCACCGCTGCTCCGCGCTGCAACTGCCTTAGTTTATACCAGCAAAGAGTGGAATTACCTGTCTGGCCGGCTTAAAGGAATCCATTATGCCGGATTCCATGCCATTGCTATTTTTTACCGCCCCTCTTTAATTTTTTGAAGAATGGTTCGATTTCGTTTCGTTTCACCAAGTATTTTCAGACGGAAATTCAGTCCATTACATATTTTTAATTCACATATGGAACTTCTTTTTATCTTCAGCCTTGTGCGTATAATGAAATGGGTCGATCTTCCAAAATTTATTGAAAAATTTCATCGACGTATTATTTATTATAAGTAAAAGATGTGATTGCTAAGCGTGTTTAGACACTCGGAAAGAATCAGCTGAATTTGAATTATGGGATGTATTACCAAGGTTATCGTAGATAACCTTATATAAGATGGCTCGTTAATAATCGAATGGAGTGTTTTTGTTTTGTAAATAAAATACGCGAAAATATACACTTTTTTGGCAATGAACCGCGACCGACGCGAATTCATCGCTCTCGATGCTTTTCAGCTGTTCCAAATAATTCGCGATATCAATTTTACATCGACGGGAAATAAAGTGTCTGTCCAAAATTGTTGTTTTGCTTCAGGTTACTTTCTGACTTTATCAAAGTAATTAAGAATAATGTTAAGCGTACATCTTTTTCACTCGTCCAGTTTTTGGCTCCATCCTATACAGCGCGCCAAAAAGTCCCGCATTTCTAATGCTTCTTTGCAATCATCATAATATTGTGTTAATTGCGATCTGAAGGTGTATGAATATTTTGAAATGTCCACATTGCCCAACCAATTATCGTCGTAGAATTCTTCAATTTCTTCGAGTAAATTGTGTAGCGCACAACATACTTTTGCAATATTACCTTTAAGCTGGGATTCAATAAATTCAGAACTTGATAAAATCTTCCAACGGCCAAACAGGCGCTGTAAAGCAACATCCGGAAATATATACAAATTGTCCATTGCTTCGTTAAAGTCGAATTCGTAAGCTTTTTTAGGGTTATCATACGATTTCATTAGCCAAGTGCGTAAAGGATAGTCTTTGGGAGCGGCCACAAAACAGGAGACAGATCTACCAAATATTTTAGGCCATCTTATACAATTCACTTCGGAGTTGTTACGTAAGAGCAGCGAAGGTTTATTCCCAGCGATCTCGACCTTGCGAAATCTAAATAATGAAATGGCATAAAAAATGTTCTTGATTCACTAGAGCCAAATTTGAACTCACAGTAGGCGATCATCAATAATAACCTGGACGATGACACGGTCGTTACCTTGGACTTTCGCTCCGATCCTTTTGCCGTCAACAGACAGCTCAAATATGCTTAAAACTCCTACTGCTACCGGCGGCATATAGGAAGCCTGTTGGAAAGCCGTCCGTATTTCTAAGTACTCTTGATCCTCATTGGG
Source organism: Glossina morsitans morsitans (assembly GCA_001077435.1). Lineage (NCBI taxonomy): Eukaryota > Metazoa > Arthropoda > Insecta > Diptera > Glossinidae > Glossina > Glossina morsitans. The sequence goes on along the minus strand of CCAG010004719.1, from coordinate 148,812 downwards.
CATAACTAATAAACTCGAGCCCATCTGCTTCAAAAAAGTTTTAACAAACCATTTTAATATTTCGCGGATTTCGACTAGTGATACATTGAACAGTGAAGCAATGTAATGGAAGTTGGTGCCAGTTGCAAAGGTGTATAAAGCTATAAATATACGTTTTCCTAAAGACCGACTGAGTTCGGCCTTGTCGGTGCCTTGTTTTAGTCTTTCACATAGCATAGCGAAAGTATTTTGAGATAAATGAAGAGTATTCAGCCATTGTTCGTCTGTAAATGAATGTCGCATATCTTCAAAGTAATCCCGGCGCCTTTTTTCTAGTGGTTTTGTTGAATTACTGTTTCGGAATAAGATTTGCGGGCTTATTATCATGGGCAAGGTTTGCAAACTATTCATTTCCTTTTCCCACAACATCTGTATAACAAAATTCCGCAACATTGTTTGCCTGCGCCTCCATCTCTGCTGGGCTTTGCGTTTTTTAGTTATAACCAAAAATTGAAAATTATATAAGTGCATCTTCAATAAAGTTAAAGCCAATTCTTGCTTTCTACATTTGTTCGATTTGCAAATGCTTTGCTCATAATTGTTGATTTTAAGCTCTAGTTTATTCAGCTCTTCACCAATATTCATGCCTTGGTATTCTTCATCCAAATGCTCCTCGAACATTTCATCTGAAAGTTCAAGTATATATGAACATAAGTTTTAAATTAATTTCTCCAACTAAACCTTCTAAATCCATAATTGAACGATATTAACAAATCATTAGTAGAGCTTTACTCATAAAAAACACATGTTATAATACGATCTGGTAGCACAAACACAAAGCTTATATCGTATAGGAAATTAATTATGTCCCTTTTAGTTATCTAGCTCTCATTTGAAAAGCGTACCGTGAGAACCGTTTGGTTGAGAGCTACGTATGACTTTCGCCATTCGAAATGTATTTCGAAAAATAATGGGGAAATAAAAGGCAAATTTGACAATGCAATCCATCACAAAATTATACAAACGTCAAATTATGCGAAAATCATTTTATAGAACTCATACAATTTCATATTTTCGTTTCTTAGGAAAACTTTGAATTGTGAAATTGAACCTTGGATGTTAATATATATCATTTTATTATTATTTTATATAATATATTAATTCATTAACATATAAATTTACTTGTAGAGAATGTAGAATATTTTATAGTGCATTGAAAATTAATCCTAGTCTTGTGTTATATGAATAAAAGGCAACTTTTTGATTTTTAGGAAACATCTTAAAGCGGACTTGTTCTGTATAGCTTCCATTTCAATACAATTCAATTTGAAAGTGCAGAAAATATGCAGGTTTATATTTCCTCGTTTATTCACTGCAATTGGGGCCCCCTACCGAAACGTGGACACCGTCCTCAATATAAGATGTCTTGATCCAGGAAATCAGAAGTTTACTTCCATCATGTTCAACTGGTCACAAACCTTACGAAAAAATTATTTACAGGTATATAGGCAAAAACATATGTGTACGTAGGCTAACTCTCCATTCCATAACAGCTATGCTTGCCTTTTCGATTTATAAAGCATTCTTCGTTGGCATAAATTGAAAAGGGAACCGTAGTTTGAATGGAATGGTGATGAGCTAATCTATGCACTCGCTAATCTTTACATAGAGTAAACATTAGATTTGGTGGATCAAGCCACGGAATCTAGAATCCAGAATGTTGTATTATATTAGGGAGCTAATTTATAAATAGACAAAGACTCGATGTAAATAAAACTCTTTGCGAACGACCCGTAAGGTAAGAACCGGATCATTTCACGAGGCCGAGGCGGAAACCAACCGCCTTTAGCTTCAAAATGAGTAGACCATGGGCAACTCTATTAAAATCAAAGTATAAATAACATCCATCTGCATGCCATCTTTAAAGGAATCAAACATATCACATGTGTATTCCAAAAGATTAGTAACAGCAGTTTTGCCATTCCCAAAACCATGCTAACCCGTTGAGGCAGATGATTTGGTAAGATTAGTAAGTCTATTCGTTACAAGTTTTTCAAAAAGTTTTCGCATAGCGTATAGTTTCGCAATACCTCTATAAATCTCAATAGGTTGCCTGCTGCCAGACTTATGTCACGGTAAGATATAGCTACACTTCCAGATATAAGGAAAAACTCCATTAGCTAATGAGAAATTCATAATAATCGATTTAACAAAAACTTCGACGCACTTGATGAGCATACACGAGGCCATGTCATCGGACCCGGGAAGGTATGAAAGTCTTAGCGGATAAAGACCGTTATAAACTTGAAAAAATATAAGAATTTTTTATTAAATAAAATATCATAATTTTCAATACGAGCCGATAGCTAATAACATCACTTTAACTTTGGTCTGAGTGTGATTGTTCAAGAGAGTTTGCAAAGAAATGGAAATAGTCTGCAGATCAGACGCTTCAATATCCGCGATAGCTAATAACATCACTTGAACTTTGGTCAGCGAATGAATGTTCAAAAAAGTTTGCAAAGAAGTTGGAAATAGTCTGCAGATCAGATGCTTCAATATCGTCAAGATACATGTGCGAAGGCAACCTATAAACTCATAAATATATGTAGGTATTATATGTATAAATAATACACATATAAAAATAAAAAAAGTATAAAATTCAAAGTTTGTCAGCATAAAGAACTAAAATTGTCTTCTTTTCATCATCAAATTAGATTTAATTAAGTTCCTCGTCACCATCGTCGCAATTACTTGGGATCTAAGGAAAGAGAGAATCCAGATTTTTTTTTTTAGCTTTAGTGCCTTGGCGCTGAGCGACCTATCGCCCTCGATTTGCTCCTTTAATAATTGAGTTGGTTTGCTCTCTTAATATTTGAATTTGGTCCCATAATAATCGTTGGACGGCCCCTTGGAAGCGTTTTTCGATGTAACTTGTATCGTATGGAAATATTTACATTTCTCAGCCGCATAATGCATGTTTATTTTATGGCTATGACTCATTAAATATAATGACTATTTCCTTCTATTATATATAATATTATTTTTATTATTTATTAAATGAATATTTTATGTTTTAGTGCAAATTTATTATATATATATTTAGTGTTTATTTCTCCCTTAATTAATCTAACTGAATAAAATAGCAACATATTTAAACAAAGCTTAACAATTTTCCGTATTCAACTGGAGCATAAAAAACTGTCGAAGCCATGCCCATCAGATTAAATCATCGTTTTGACCGTAATTATCGTTCGATTTTCATTTTATAAATTTTTAAATGTGCCCACCGGAACCTAAGGAATTAATGTAAGTAATTTGTTAGTAGAATCCTTAAGAAATAAAAAATTTGTCAGCTTCCCTTATACCCTTTAACGAGATTTGTTGTTGGCTCAAGCGGGCATCGACTCTCACATAACTCAGGCGTATATACTACTGTTATATATCATTTGCTTTTATTATTAAATAATGACAAGAATACTGATAAAACAGTTGTGTGTTTATGTATATTTATTATGTACGTTTGCCGACTATTTCTTCTATAAAAAAAAGCGGCTTAAGCAAACAATTAATAATTCTTCTTAATAAACTCGAACAAACAAAAAAAGATTTAAGCGATAGGAAGACGACACCAAACATTGTCAACAATCTTGCCTTAAAATCCTCTGTTCTCTCTATTAAATCCTTGTTTTAATTATGATTGAGGATTTTCAGTTCGCGCATTTTTAAATGTGTCTACCGGGACATAGGTAATCAACGTGTATAATTTGTTAGGAGAATTTTTATCATCATTGCAGGTAATTCGAAGTAAACGCATGCAAAGGCGAAAAGCAGCAGATTTATTCGTTTAAGAAATAACACAATTGTCAGCTGCGCCCGTAGTTCATGCTCCCATTTAGCTACGCTGTGGTACGCTCGCGGGTCATCATTCCATCAAAAATTGGTTTGCTTGTTAATTTGTCAAAGAGAAGAAGCAGCTGTTATTTGTTGAATTTCGACAGCCACCATTATACAACATATATAAATAAACAAAAACTTGTTTCTTTTTTCTGCTTCTTCATTTACCCATGGATAATAACAGCGAAAATGATACGAAAGTCTTAAAGGAATGAAACGGTGATCAAAACGTTTATTAGCACTCGGTTCTGTCGCGAACGAAAGCTAACTTTCAGATACGTGATTACCCTGTTCGAACGAGCACATTTACTGCATTCTGTGCGCATTATGTGGGTGCAAGATCACGCACTATAAACATGGCTCTGCGATATATAGTATAGTAAACGGATATACGCACTATGGTAGATATAGTTGAGTGCGCTTGTGCATGTGTTTGCTTAAGTAATTATGAGTATGAGCAAAAGCAATACAATCTTCCATTCTGTGTTTGGCCGTTTACTTTCGGTATTTTGATGTAAACTTTCTTAGTATGCTGGAAGTTTCACTACTTTCCTAAATGTATATTTATTAATAAATGTTTTTGGTTTGGTGCAACGCGATTTGTTGCTAAGACGTGTTAAAATAATGAAACAGTAGGTGAAGTCTGATATGAAGGTTTGAAGAGTTGCTTGAAAACAGATGTACTTGTGTGAAGATATTCAAATATATTGAGACGTAATAAAACCTTTGAATAACCAAGAAACTTTTTGAACTTATACAGTTACAAACTGGATTAATCAACTCAGTCTCAGAATTGCTATTTTTACTTCAGGGATTAGAAGCATAGCCATTAGCGGCCATTCCAAAAAGATCTGGAATAAAGCTGTAGAATTTTGCATACGAGTTTTAGGGGCCCTTGTCAATTATGAAAAAACGAAACAGAGTTGAGATGACTTTAATTGGAGCCTTATGTAGCTGCTTATTTATGTACCGAAATGGTTAATAAGCATAGGAATCTACACTGTATGTTTCTTACTACGAAGATGTGAGTGAGTTTGGCACGTTTTGCGACCAATACCATTTTTAAACGTGATTTTTTGTTTTTAGCTCAAATTAAAACATAAGATATAACAGAGCTGTCCAAACTCGGCCGTTTTAATCTGTCATCGACTTTATCGATGTGCTATGTTAGATGCGGTTTGACATGAATCATTATTAACGTTTACAGCTATTTTAGTTTGTTAATATAAATTCAATTTTTAATTCTCCATCTTATACCATAAGTGTTTCAGTTTTACTCGTTTCATGCAAAACAAATAGTTTATCACAAATTTTCTTACTCAAATGTTGTATAAACATTGGCTTTCCCTAACAGGAATTTTTTCTCTAATAAAATGAAGAGTCATTAAAATTCGGTCAAAGCTTATGAATGCTCCTTTCCATTCATACTGACGTTATTATTTCCAACTTGACTGATAACTAAAGCGAACAAAGCAACCAAGCGCATCGAACCACGGACAAGCAGAGTAAAAACTAAGCAACACATCAAGCATATCACCGAACTGCAGTTGCCATTAAAAAGCTTTTTCAATTCAAGCCGCAGCTGTTTTAATGTAGTTGCGTTTTGTATGATGCCTGTTCTAACTGCACACTTTTTGTTGAGAGCACAACGGAATATTCATTGGACTAATCACGTATGGCAAATATAACTCTCGTTTCGGTTTTCAGCTGTTTTTGCTAAACCGCTGAATGCGAAAATGAAAGCTAATTTTCAATTACGTGATTTCTAACTAAACTCTTTGCTTGGCATCATTTATTTAGCCATTGCTGGCATTAGTACTGCAAATTTGTTCGCTCTGAGAGAAAGTTTCTTTCGTTATAACCATTGTTTTTGTTTTTAGTGTTTTTTAGAATTTTGAGCGATAAGGACGTATAGGTTTCTTATCGCGAAAGATTGTGCGAAATAATATACGTAAATATATATAATACCGAGAAGAAAACTATTAACACAAAATAAATACTTTTATATATGGTTAATTAGTTAAAATATATTTAATATCTTTAATATTAAAATTAAAAAAAAATAAATAAATAAAATTAAAAATATGAAAAACATAAAATATTTGAAAGAACAGAATTATAACGGCAAGATAATTATGTGAACAGCCTGAATGATAGATAATTTTTTTAAAATATTTTTATTGTAAATTTGCCTATTGATAAGAATAAAAGGCAAAGTTGCAATTTGTTTTTCTAGCGAAAGATGTGAAGTTGTAATTATGCGTTAAGCCATTCAATTCTTTTATTTTCAATTCATACGCGGATATCATTTGGACTATAGAAACCCTTTTTGCCATTTTGCGATAAATTAGCTAAAATTTGGGCACCTTTTACAAAAATTCAATCGGTTGGTGCCCAATATTTTAAATCAAAAAGTACTCGTCCGTGAAGTGTTAATATGCGTTTTCTTATGGAATGTTAAATCCATATATATATATATATATATATGTATCAACAAATTGAATAATTCAAACAAAATTTGAAATAAAGTGAAATTGAAGCAAAGGGTGTTTAGAGTGCAAAAAGAGATTGCAAATTAGGCAAAACCAAAATTGACTTACAAAGGCGGTTTCTTAAGTAGAAGTATGTTACGTCTTCTTTTAGACCGGTGTCTGTGTTTAATTTTTTATTTATTTCATTCCATTTGTTTTTTTATCCATCACCGAAGGATAAGGGGTATGTTCATTTTGTCCCAATGTTTGCAACGCCTAGAAGGAAACATCAGAGACCCCACCAAGTATATACATTCTTGATCAGTGTCAAATTTTGAATCGATTTAAGCATATCCGTCTGTTCGTCAGTGTAATGTCTGTTGTAAACATTCTCCTCGCAGTAAAAATGAAGCCATCGATTTCAAATTGTTTTTGTACGCGGGTTGGTATTGAAAATGGTCTAAATCGGTCGAAGGACACGCCTATAGCACTACGTTAACTGAGAGAACACGTCTGCTTTGCAAAAGCAATAAACTTGTTTGGAATTGTTTTTTGCTTACTACTCACAAGCTACGGCCGGTAAATCTACAAAACTTTGAATACATTTTCTATATGCGTTGCTGTAGTCCTAACACAAATATGAGAATAATTGACCATGCCTATTCAATATCGTAGAGCATCAAAAGGTTATTTTTATTTCAATAGCTTTCTAACGCGCCGAAGCAAAAATCCCATAAAGTTTATAAATCCTTAGCCAGTTTCAAAGTAGCAGTGCATCTAAGCATGTCCGTTTGTTCACCAGTCGATCTGTTCATCTGTCCAGCTGTGAAAAATCTGCGGTAAACATCGAAAATGAAGCAAACCGGCCAAAGGACAGCAAAAACTGTGAATGCCTTTACTTTTCGTAATTTTTCGTTGTTACTGTCCATTGTCCATTATGATTCTAAAAATGGGAAACATCGGCCCCGTCCGCCCAGTCTTTAAGGGTATGAAAATTTAGTTTATTTCTCTTCTATAGTCCTTTTTAGGCTAACTAGGTGATTGGTATAAACGATTCGATCTTAACCGAATATAATTTCCTTACTTGTTTTAATATGGAATTGAAATAATTAACGTACGGCATCGTAAAAAATAATCTTTGTTGAGATATTTTTAGAAAACAAGATTTTGCGTGTGCACGAGTTTGTAAAAAGTAATTTTATATGAAGCGATTTTCAATAGAAATAAAGAAAATCATACCGTCAAAGGTAAACAAACCGTTAAAAAGTGCTGAAATACAAATTGAAGTAAATAAAAAAAAAAACGAACGCATTAGAAGATAGTGAAATAAATGTAAACAACAGCAAGTATACGAATGTGCACACAGCGGCATTTAATGTAATTAAACAAATTTTGTTTATTAATACCTTTTTATTTATTTATTTAGTTGGAAAAACGCTTAGATAGAATATAGTTAAGAAGCTGAGCAGAGTCATAAATAAATAAAATAACGAATAAAAGGGTGAAGTTATTCACTAATATTTATTTATTTAATTATATACCAAAAGTTTATATTTGCTTTCTCATCAATTTCGGCTTCAAATTTCCGAACAGATGATTAAATGTGCGTTGAACTGAAATAAGAGATTGATTTTATTCTAAGCATTTTCGTTAAGCAAACCTAAGCGCACGCATACCCGTTTGCGCACACAACGTACACACTTGCATACAATATACATATATACACGCAGCACACATAAATGCGCGCACACATACCCAATATTATACTCTTATAAATTGTCTCATTGCCTATAAACAAGAATTACTAAACAACTTCACATGTATTTCATCAGGCTGGTGCCAGCACTTGCTAGTTAGCCGCACTTTGCCGCCAAAAACGTAAAGAGACGTACAACAACAATCATATCTGTAGCAAACTAAAAGAGCGTCGAACGGTAACAAAAAGAAAAACAATAACAACAACAACAATAATAATAATAATAATAATAAATTAATAAAAGTTATACAAAGCGAAAAGGAAGGCAAGTAAAAAAAAGAAGAAAAGAAAAAAAAAAAAAAATTAAAAAATCAAGTGCAAAAAATGAAAATGTTTTCAAGTTGAAATTTGATTCGGGATCTTTATTGTCTCTGTGCATAAGTAGGTTTTTCTCGTGTGTATGTGCGCGCAGAAAATACGTGCATTAGAAAAACGTAATTTTTGCGTCCCCTAACGAATTCGAATGAAAAAGGCCAAAAAAAAGAGTAATTGTTAAAAAAAAAAAAAGGTGAATTAGTGTGTGTGTGTGTGTCTTATTTATTTATTTACTTAAATATTAAAAATAATAGCAATAGCAAAACAATACAATAATAATAATAATAATAATAATAATAATAATAATAATATTAGTAATAACAAGAATAGGAACAATAACAACAAATATAACAATAACAATAACAAGAACAATAATAACAATACCAATAACAATGTTTACAAGAACAACAAATTTATACTCTACCTTCGCAAAGAGTCCGTCTGCAATTTGCTTTACCTGTAACTCCTCAATCATCGACAACGTTACTGCCGCTCTTACTGTGTTCATATTGTCTACTTTGCGTTGTGCATGTAGCCACAAACAACAGCAAGAGCAACATCGACATCAACAGCAGCGGCAGTATTATTCTATTCGATATATTTGCCCGTACCGTCCGTCCCTGTTTTCAATGTTCGCATTTGTTTTATGTGTGTGTTTATTATTTACATATACAAATGGCTTGGCTACAGTAACAGCTCCTCTACCGCCACCCTTGGCGGCCGCTTTAGCTGCGCCGGTTAGCTCTTCCATATTGGAACAATTCACGCCTAATTGTAGTGCCGTAGTGCACATATTTCAAACACGGGGCTTCGATCCGGCCGAGATGCCACAAAAGCCTAAAAATGGTAAGTAAGTTATTTAGCTATTATTTTTTAATTGCTCGCTTCCCATGCGGCTTAACTAACAATACCATCAAAATTTAAATGCGGAGAAAATTATAGTTGTGAGGTTTTTTTTTTTCCTACATATCGAAATGAAAGAATGGCGCGGCGCGCAAAAAACAGTTGCCATATAGCTAAATGGCTAAGGATGGCGTGAAATGCGAATTCCATAAGATATCAGTGTTCTGTGCTGCCTATTGCGATCGAAATTGCAGACACAATCAGTGTGCTTTCGAAATTTACTTTGAGAAATTCAACGGAAAGCATTACCATGAGACTATCAACATCTATTTTTTGCTTTTAGACGTGAAATGTTACGAGTTACCTGGTAGTGAATGTAGAGGGAATTAAGAAGTGACTTGTGAACTATCTGGGAGCATAAGGCGTGCTTTATTTTATACCCGCCGCCGTCGCCGCGGAAGGAGAGGAGTATGTTCTTAATTAGTATAGAAAATTTGAATGGATCTAAGCATGTTCGTCTGTCCATGTCTGTTTACACCTGTGTCGTGTCTATGTCAAGAATCGCACTGATTACAAAAGTTGAGATGTCAGTTTGAAATTTCGGAACAATAATAGCAGTTCTTGCACGTACATTGTGGATATCGGGCAAAGCAGATAGACGGCCACCGTCCTATCTAAGTGCGAACACTTTTTTTTTTAAAGCAAAAAATTTTAGTTTTTTTTTTTTGCCCATTACTTATAAACCACAAGAGATAAAAAGATAAAAATGTCTGCGTACGAAATTTCAATTGTTTCGTTTTTCTTTGAGTTTTTCTTTTCTTAAGGCAAGGGTGGTGAATACACCCGAACATAATTTTCCTTCGTGTTGTTTTCTCTGTTGTCTCTTTACATGTGCAACTGTTGTAGCGAATTCGGACGAAAACAAGCCGCAACATAAGAGAATTGTAAGGAAATCATGTATGAAAAATTTGCCAAACGGCTGAATAAAACAGCGAAAGCTAACTTTCAGCTATCAGACTACTCCGTTGTATTTGTTTTTGAGAGAATTTTAGAGAGTACCGATGGAAGTTATTTTTATTGAGCTCAATTAATGGCTTAACTTGCTATTCGTTACAAATTTCAGATCGTTATTCGCTGTATGTCGTCAAAAATCCGAAATATCAAAAAATCTATCAAAAGTTCGTTGTCGTGTTACGCTTAAGCGAAGATACGCTTAAACTTCAAATCCATGCACTAATGAAGAGAGGACAAAAAGACCGTCACACGTCAGCGTTAGACCAAATCCCATTGCTAATGAATGTGGGCAGTGCAAGTGTTTTATTATTTTGTCACAAAGTTGAAGAATCTCTTATTGCGAGAATATCCAATGAAATGGATTTCTAAATATATATTATAGTGCAAAAGTCGCTGATCGAGAAAAATAATAGGTTCTATCATGTATTTTGATCAGCGACATCTGTTAGTGAAAATGATAAAGTAATGCGAGGTATCAATGTGCACAACGGTTAAATTCGATGATTTCGATCTTCACCTACATAAAGTGACAGTTTTCCACGTTGTATGATTGAATTATGCAGTGTATGCAGACGTTAACCATGGAACGCCCAAAAATGAATTTTCGACATTCATTATTATTGTTATTCAGTTTGAAGAAACCTGCTGCTGAAAGCCCAAACAAACACTTTCAGAAGCTTATGATGATGTTACTCCATCATATCCAAATTGTCGGTTTTAGTTTCAACGATTTAAAAGTGGTGATTTTGATGTCAGCGACAAAGAACGGTCGAGGGGGAGGGGGAGGGCTGAAAAAGCCCGAACACAATGGATTGCACGACTTATTGAAGGAAAAGCCAACCCAAACTCTTAAAGAACTTTCGAACGGCTTACCAATTGGTGAATCAACTGGTTCTACACGTTCACATACGATGGGAACAATTCAAAAAGAGGCAAAATGGCTATCGTACGAGTTGACCGAAAATGCCCATTTTGAACCGTTTCAATATTGTGGTTTCATTGCTTACCCAGCAAGAGATAAAGACTTTCTCTCTCTCTCTCTCTCTGGCGTATTACGATTGACGAGGAAAAATAGGTCTACCATGGGCTGGGTTAGTGGGTTAGTCCAGAAGAGTCATCCACATCGACCCTGAGGTGGTATTCATAGCCATCAAGTTTTACTGAGGGATCAGCAAGATGTAGCGTATCACGAGCTGCTAAAACCGACTGAGACTATTACTGCAGATGCGTGTTGACGTCAATTGAACAAATTAAACGATGTGTTGCTGCAAAAAAAGTCAGCACCACATGACAACCCTCGATCACACGATGCAAGACCTGTAAAGGGTACACTGTTGCAAGTCGAAGTGGAAGTTCTGCCGCACCCAGCATACTCACCAGAAACACTGACTTTCGGGTACCACTTGCTAAAATCGCCATGTGGCATGTCGTGTGGGATGGCTGGCACACGGTTCCGAAATGCTGAAGAAGTGCGAAAATAGACAGATGATTGGTGATTGTCTCGCTGCATTGTCATGTTGCCAGGAAGGCCAGGACAACGGTGGAAAATATTCCGATTACTATATATTGCGCCAATTTGGCTCAACAAATGGCTTTTCAAGTTGAAAAATGATCGAAATGGATGCAAGCACCTAATATGTGCTCTGGTTAAGTAGTCCATTGTATGGTAAACACTCGAACTTGTTTTACCTACTCATCCGTCTTTCTGTCGTATGGTAGGGCAAAACTAGGTTTGCTAAGACTTGTGTGATTAAATTTTTTTTACTTTGAGGTTTGAGGCTATCAGTCAAGAGACGCATCAAAAAGCCTAGTAACTCCTTAAAAGTTTAGCAGCCTCCGTAATTTTAAATCGGTCCGTCAAACTAAGTTAAATCGGTAGATTCGGTAGATTTAAACTCTAGCTGTCTGCTTATTTACAACACTTTGCGAATTTCAATTTAATTCAATTTATGTTTGCGATAATTTATTGAATCTAAGCGGCAAGCCACAAATGGTTTTTCAAATAATCGAGAAATACTTTGTATGCAACTAGTAAGGCCTCTGGTCAGGTTAATCAACGCTTTTAAAACTAAACATAACAAAACATCCATTTTCATCAGCTATTATATAGATTGCTTCATTGCATTGAAGATAAATTGACATAATAAAGAAATTTTTATATTTTTATATGTAATTAAGAGAGGAGAGGATTTAAGACACATACGTTCAATAAATAAATGGTACGGTCATCATAAAAGTTTTCTACTTAACCTGGCTTGAGATATGCATCAACATGCATGGAGCCTGAGACATGTATGTGCTTAAAAATGGCAGAACAAACCAACAATACATTTTCTTGAGACCAGAGGTCACTCTTTAAAATAAGACAAACTGTGTTAGTCGTCGTAAGATATAATTTGATAAGAAAACATTTCATAATTATAGACAATTTTAAATGAAGAGGAGAGAGAGAGAGAGAGAGAGAGAGAGATGAAAAACTGAGTTTTTGTGTTAAATAAGCTGTGTAAGGAAAATTACAGCTTGCCTGATTTGTTCCCATAATTATAGCGTTGTAATTGTTTGCTCATTCCAATCTAATGCAAGCACATCAACTGAGTTATTCAAATAAGAAACGCGAAGAATCTCTTTTGAAAGGGTGAGGGAGAGGATCTTGTGTAGTTATTTTGCAAATTTGATAATGTTGCTTGTTGCGAAACGTAGAACACTTGAGATTTTCGAAAATATATAATAAAATATGCATTTATATATAGTTGTTCCGGGTAATGTATGAATCTCAACAGTTAGTATTTCGGAACTGAGTCCGTTGTAAATGGTTTCTAAACTCCCTTTTAAAGTCGTATGCTTGTCACATTGGGTGAATCAATATGCATGGCTTAAAAATTTCATTCATTGTACTGAATAAATTCTCTATTCTCCCAAAGATATTTGGGGACCTTGTTATAGACGTAACAAGATCGCAGGCCTGTGATCAAATAATAGTGAAATCTTACATCAATGATCCATAAATTATTTTATATGCGAAAGGTCAAGTAACGGAACAAGTAATTTTTTGCTAGCTATGCTAGCTTTGAAACCGAGGAAGACATGAAAACACTGATCATGTCAATGTGAAAAGTGTTCCTAACTTATGATTGCCATAGATAAAAATTGAAAACTTCAAAACAAACATTTATTAAAGACATACTTAGAGTCGAATTATCGCTGCATTTATTAAATATAACTTGTAGTCTCTCTATTTCTCGATAAATATGAGCGAGATAGACAGATAGATAGCTTCAATCTTAGATAATCGCATTAGTTGTATGTTTGGCTATACGCACCTCCGATTTTCTTGTCTCGAGCGCCTTGTCTTGCTCTCACAGGGACGTTTAACGACCCTTCAGTCAAGGTTACGCAGTTTAATCCACGTCAAGTAATTACCGTCATATCATAAAGTAACTTTTCTTGTATAGCCTTCAAGGGTTCATTGCTCATCCTTTCTTGGCTTTCACCTATTATTCTTATCACGTCGACTTCGTTGTCATGCCGTTATTGAGCCTTCTCCGCAAAGCAGTGTGTAGTCAGAAATCTTCCTAAAAAAAGATTGATCTTAATTTGGTCCATACACTCATTGGCTTAGTAGCGAGTTAACTACGCTTCTATCCTTTAAACTTAACTGTTCTCTCATCCATTATTTCAGGCTCTTAACAGTTGTACGGCGTATAGAAATTGTTCGAATTTATTAGGAAAATAGTTGTTGTATCCGGGCTAGGTTTCGTGTATTGCGCGAAGTCACCCTACCGAGCTTAGAATTGATAAAGAATTTGGGTCAGACAGATAATAGCACTTGTGATATTATCCATGCGACCGCTGAAAATATGGAGCAATCCTGAGCAACATCCCAAAAAGCCTCAATAACATTTTTTTTCAGTTCAATATTAAACAAGTTTGCGCTTTATAAGAAAATAAAGTCACAAAAACGCTGACAAAACAATATTTTTCTTTTGTGATTAATAATCAACTGCAACGTCAGCATATGCCTGTAAGTCTTTATTAGGGTTTTTCTTTTTGCTTGTGATCAAAATTAATATAAATTGACCATAAAATGCAAGGGACGACACGTACTTTGTGGGATTTTCAATACGTTTTCCTCGCTGTTACAAACAAAAAAAAAAAAAAAAAGAAAAAGAAGAAAATTATGTTACCTCCATCCTTGGAACAGTTTCAAAAAAAAAAAAAACCGTACATGTCAGCATGAAAGCTAGCATTATGACCATTCGTTGCACTCCTGTAATGTGTGTGTTAACTATGTACGTACATATCTTTCTGTAACAAAGCACTGTGTTTTTCTTCTTCACCGACTTTTTTTCTATTCCCGCGTTTGCTTGTTGTGCACAGTTTTCAAATGGAGTTTGAAATTTCTTTATGTGCTATTGTCATAGTTCCAATTTATCTTTATTGCTTTTCATTTATAACACTCGCAAGTATCTGATGATTGATGCCATCGATTTAAAAGCCTTGTAATGCATCGAATGTGCAAAGAAAAAATATTTTTAAGCTCAACTGTTTAACAATAATTTATGTTAATTATCGTTAATAGATGTAAGTATTATATAGATAATCGATTTCCATTGAGCTTTTTTTCTACGCACATTTTAACAAAAAACCCTCAGATGATATGATAAATAAAAAACACAAAAGAAAACCCAGTAAGTAGAGTAAAGTAAAGGCAGATGACGCTGCTCATAATATCATGATGAGGGCTTGGTAAGCATTTGCTTACTAAAACAAACTATCAATCTTGCAAAAAGAAATGAGAGACAAGCAAAAACCTTATGGATCGACCATTAAATAACCGCTACACCGCTTCTGCTAACGCCATTCGTTATTTACTTTTATGATAAGATAAATGAATGAAGAAAAAAACCCTTATATGGGTCGCGTTGCATGTAAGAAATATAAGAAATATGTGACTCAAATTTGATAGCGCAGCCAATATTTTCGTTAAATTACTGTTAAGAATCAATTTTCGTCACAAAGAATTGAATCGGTTCCTCCATATAAAGGCTTGCTTCTCGTTGAAAATACAGCCCATCCTATTTTCACGACTTGTTACTGCACCCGGCGATTGTCGAGAAAATTAGAAAATGCGCAGTTTTTTCATGTCATGAGTTTTTTCAAAAGTGGCCATGTTCTTAATATTCGTTCGTGCTTGCACCCAACCAAGCCAGTGCCTTAAAGTGCGCCAAAATATCTCAAAAACTTCGTATCTGTGCGAACACACATCAGCCAGAGGGTTAGAAGCTTCTACATGCTTAAGTCGATTTAAAATGTGATTCTGAATCGATCGATGTAATAGAAAATGGACGTAATTTGGATCATTCTGGTTGTTGCATACTTCCGTACAAGCTTAGTATACCCACCTTGTATAATAAATGATGTAGGGCATAGAGAGTTGTGTAACTATGTAGGGGGGGCAGTATCTTAAATACTAGAGAGAGAGAGAGAGAGAGAGAGAGAGAGAGAGAGACAGAGAGAGAGAGAGAGACATATTATATTATTATTACTGTTAACATTTACCGGCTGGAAAACCACCTCCATCATAAGATCGATCTAAGATAAGTGTTATGATATGGCCAACTAATGTGTGAAATGCAGGATTAACGTTCTTGGAGGAAATTGGCGTCAGCGGTTAAAGCTAAGCAGAACAAATCTATTACGCAGCCGAACTGCGTATTGCTACGATCTCCTTAAAAAGATGACAGTAAAAGAAAACGTTTATTACAACCTTCTTTGTAGCAATTAACCGTGAATATGTGCGGAGGATTCGTAGAATTTAACATGTTACTCTTCTACATATTTGGGGTGATGAATATATATGAACAGAAGGCGGACTGATTTTTGATGGATTTCTAAAAGCAAGCTGTTCTAATGGCGATTCGAGCTCGAACACTGCCATTTATAACTTCATCTCTCCGCTCCTTAAAATCTTATTACATATATCTTCTAATCAAAGGATGATGATATGTATATGTTTCTATAATGCTGTATGCTCTTATAAAGTAAAAAGAATAATGCTGAGAGTGCATGTACCGGTCACCGTTGTTCTGCCATTCTTAACCATCAAAATACGTTTGGATATAATGAGTCGTTGGGTTGATACTCAAATATATCATTTTTACTTGCCGCCTAGCTATCTCTGGAATGCGGTCCACTGATTTATTGTAACTTCATTAATTAGCTTCCCGACAACCAAATGCATTTATACATACCAGCGTTCTGATGGCTGATTGGTTTCTCTTTCCAGTATATGTGTACCACTATTTCTTTGCAGTGGGGATGACATCTCGAAAATTATGTGCACGCATATTATGTGTGTGTGTATATTTATGTACATGTACATATATATGTATTTATGTATGTATGTATGTATATAGTTATGTATTTATTTATATGTACATAGGTATGTACATATTAATTGTGAAGCTAAAAGGCACCTGTGGACAGCAATATTTATTTTTACCATGAATTCTTTTTCCGTGGGACTTCATCATTTCAATAAAGCGAAGAGAACAACGACAAGAAAAAAACATTGAGTGAATGAAAGATTTCCAGCTCTGCAGCTGGAATATCACGAAAATGCTTATCCCGCAAACAAATAAGCGAAAGAATAATAATAATAATAAAAAAGAAAAAAAATTATCGCAAATCGAAATTGTGAACTTATTAAGATTCCGATTCGCAAGCACGACTGAAAGTTCTTCGAAATTCCGAAAATTAAGAAATTTCTCAATTTCTCGTGCCAGGCTATCGATGAATGCATAAAAGTATTAACTAATTGTCTACATTAAATACGTACATAAACAGACACTTGTCGAAACGTCGAGAATACGTCGCATTACCTCCTCTCTCTCTGTCTCTCTCTCTCCCTTCTTCCTGTCTTCGGTAACGATGATCCTACTCTCCACTAACCTTTATTGAATTGCTGCGCACGCGTATTTGCCTAACGTGTGCATGGAAAGGGCATTTCACGAAGGGTCCTGTGCTATGTTTATAATCTGAAATTTTATTTCATTTTCTTTTTTCTTATCTGATGTGTATCTTATAAATGCCATTTAATTAATTCATTAACTTGGCAAACATCATAATTTTAGCTTATTGCAATCTGCATATGCGGTGCGTTCTCTTTATGATCGCTATGTACTCATGTACACACACACACACACACACACACACACACACACACACACACACACACACACACACACACACACACACACACACACACACACACACACACACACACACACGCACATACACATGCACATGCACACATACAGACACACGCGAGTAAGTAGACGCGCACATACGCAGGCGAATAGTTGTGGCAATAAACGAGCGAGAAATTGCCAATGAACGTTTTTGCAGCTTCCGCAACTAAGAGGGCTAACGAGCAAATGGAAAAATATAATTGTGATTGAGGCAAGAACGTAAATAGGCGTGGGTAAGGAAAATGAAAAAAAAAACGGTATAATACTGCATGCCCAAATATTAAGACCAATTAATATTCAAGTTAGTTTGCACGGGCATATCGAATATCGGAAATATTTTTTTGTTTCCAAAATGATGGCACGGTGACAAGCATCTTTGTCCAATTTCACATTGTAAATATCATGAGCATTCCGGTGCACAAATGTTGTTTGCTTTTGCTGGGCAAAGAACTATCAATCGGTCATCAAAGGCATTAGTACGGGAGATTGAACTTGGATTTACGCAAACATCTAATCAGTAAGCCAGTGTAAAGTGATGATGCCAACGCATTGACAAGAAAACATGATTTAAGAGTGATATGTCGTTCGGGTGAAAGGCCCTAATAGGCTTTAAAAAAAGAGAAGATTAAATTGGTCTTACTTTTTGGACACAAAATGGGGAAATTGCCTGTCCAGCCATGTGTAAAAAAAAGCTAAAGTCGATTTTTAATATAAATCCTAATCAAGAGAGAGAGACAGAGAAAGAGAGATAGGGAGAGAGACAGAGAAAGAGAGATAGGGAGAGAGACAGAGAAAGAGAGATAGGGAGAGAGATAGGGAGAGAGACAGAGAGAGAGAGAGAGAGAGAGAGAGAGAGAGAGAAATTTTTAACTTAAATTATCTAATTCCGACGCAATTCAAAGTTTCTAAATTACATTTACACACACGCACATGCGCGCGCTTAAATATCTCCGTACACATGCTTATCTATATTTGCGTGTAGTCTACACTAAACTCGTATGTAAACGAAAATATCCAACAACTAGCAGTTAGCCAACTGATCGGCCTGCCAGTAAGCAAGCCAACCGGCCAACTAGCAAACATATCGACTACGTATATTCGCTCATGCACCTATACGTATAAACTCACGCTCGAAATTCCTTAGCAACGGATCAGAAAAATGTTGTCATACCACTTTTCCACATCTGTATGGTTACCAAATTGGTGTTGGTGTTTGTGCTGGTGGTATCAGATTAATGTGTATGTGTATGGGTTTGTGTATGTTTGTATATATATATATATATATATATGTGTGTGTGTGTGTGTGTTTTAGTTTGTGTGTGTGTGTATAGAAAGGTTTTTATGCTTTTGTATAAATTGCTGCATATATTTATGCTCCTACATATGCATACCAATGGGGCCGTGGGCCGTGTTCTTGGTTTGTTTTCTTTTTTTTTGCTTTTTTTTTTCTCGGATATTTAGAAATCTTGGGCGATTCGCAAATCATTTTAAGGTAATGCGTGAGTTCCTTTAGCTTATACACAACTTTTGTTAATGGACACAAGAATAATTATACATGCGCCCCATCGCGGAAATTTTTCAATGTGCAATGCGCTCTTTTTATGTGTTTCTGTTTGCGTTTGTTTCCAAAGCAAGGGTACTTCAGGGATGTGTTGGTAACACATCGTTTGTACCTTTTTGGAGCATCGTGGAAAGTATCAACGCAAATATGTATGTAATCCCCAAAGGAAAAACACAACTCACCGTCCAGCTTTTGAGAACGTTTTTCAATGTATTTCAGCTGTCGAGATTGTTGTTGTTGTTGTTGTTGTTGTTGCTGTTGCTGTTGTTATTCATGAGTATGTATGAAATCTTGACACATGTAACAGCAAAGAAAAAATCTACTCTTGAAGGTTTACAATCTAGCACAACCCCACATTTCCATGAGCTGAATGAAGCCCTTTCTTTGTTTTAACTTCACTTAACGTCTTCAGTATACGCTTCACAACTATGGGTTTGACGTTTTGTGTATTCAGCGTTCATACGATATTTTGAATTTTTATAATTTACCTGTTTTACGTATCTACCTATATATAAGAGCATTATAGGTCTGTTTGTAGGTGAGTGCAGTGCAGTGTATGTATATGTATGCATATGTATGCTTATATGCCTATGTTTGAATGGTATGGTATGTGTGAGGGTTTGCTGCTCTTGCCTGTCTTTTTAAAAAAATTTTTCTTAACTCCCGGCTGTTAGCCTATCTTTTCTGATACTTATTCATTGTCGCTATTAGTGTTGCGCCAGCGACAAACTATGTAACTACCTGTACGTAGTTTTTTAAACTGTTCGCATTCGTGCATGCCGGTGTGAGCGTGTTTGCATTCACTTGCGTATATTTGTTTATTTTTGTTTTGGCATAGACTTGCTGAGCATGGCCTTTGCTTTATGTCTGCATTCCCCTTTTTCGATTCGTGGGGAGATTATGAATTTGCTGGTTGGTGTTGTTTTTTGATTACAACCACCTTTACGAGTCCTATATACGTTCCATTCCTGAATGGTCGCCGTCGTCATCATCGTCACCATCATTACCACTATCATTATCATCACCATCATTATCATTATCATCACCATTAACAACAACAATAACGCAATCTTAGTTGCAGTCGTCGTCGCTCTAGTCTGCGTTTCTGCGAGAATTTATATTTGCTTTTGATATTAATCATGGTGTCATTGAAGTCGTTTGTATTATAAGTTGTTGTGCCTGCATACAATTGTGGATGCTGAAGGCAGTGACGATGGTAGTGGGAATTAACTTGATCTTTGCTATATATGCGGAATTAGGTATGAAAGGATTTGCAGCTTCACCTTATGCTTAATAAACCATTTGATAATGAAACACTTTCAGTAAAAAAAAAAAGCTTATTTATTGAATGATTCATAAACTCGTTTGTGAAAATGATAAATTTTCCTCTTTGGCTTATATTAAATCTCTTAATTTGTTTTCATTATTACACTACCGACTAGATGTATTCGTGTTGGAAATGATCGGGTTCGATCAGAACTGATACATCAATAGAGTCAATAAAAATATTTTAAACATTGATGAAAAAATTGCTAAAATCTACCTTAAATCGTATATATAATTTCCTTAAAGGCGTCTCACTATTGAAGAAAAGATGAATATTAGATGTCGTTCTGTCGTTGCAATCATCGGAAATGCGCATCAGGGACCATCAAAGACGCATTTCTCCTACTGCGAGCGCTTTCTGTCTACATTCTGCATTTTCTTCTGACCATTATCGCGTTACAAATATAGGAGGAGGCATCCATTGAGTGATTGATCCAGCCGAACGCTGGAGAGTGCTATGTGAATAAACAGCCTTAAATTATAAGCCGTCTTACATTAGGCAAGCATATTAGATTCAAATGGAAAACTTATTAGCTTTTTACAATATTTCTGAGTGTTGTTGGGAAAAGCGATAACCACTTTGTTAATTCATTGCCAGAGAGACTCCATTGATATTTACACATCGTATATTTGAATATATTTATTTTCTCACATATCTACATATCAATTCAGCTCGCATGTGCTCATCGATATGTAGCGAGCCTTCTTTTTTGTGTTTTCTTATCATTTAATTTTATCATTAAACCATTCTTAAACTCTCCACAATACCTTTAAATATTCACATGTGCCAAAAATATTCCGCACACCACAATACTTTGTCATTAATCATCGCATGTGTCTGCAAAAGTCTAAAAAGAATAAAAGAACTTAAAGGAAAAGAAACCAAAAACGAAACAAAGCGCATTCCTTATAACTTTCGGGGCAAAGATCAAAAATTGGGATGCATGAAGCTACTACTATTCTAAATGTAATAATATTTAGGTTAGCTATTGTTGTTGCCGCCTTTTTGTTATAGTATTTGGTGCTTTTGAGCTTCATTAAAAGAAACTGATCTGATGGCTTAAATAGACTGCTATTGAGAGTAGGTCAACGTTCCTGAAACCAATTTTATCGGTCGTTCTCTCTGAATTTTGTATTGTTGCATAGGCTTGTCTGTTGTTGCTGCTGCTGGCTGACATTGTTTATACCGTCATTGCTTTTATCGACGTCGGTGACGCTAGTGCTCTTCCATTTTCTTGTTGCTCTCTGCTTTATTTGTTTAATTATTTTTTATTTTTTTCGTTTTTATTATTATTTGTAGCTAACCTGCTCATCTCCATTTTGCCTTCTGCTGCTGTAACAGCAGCGCTATGGTAGACGGAACGGACGAGGTCACACGTTTCATTGAAGTTGCTTTTTATTTATCTCTTTGCCATTGTGTAGAGTATGTTTGTAGGCTTTAGTTAACCTACGTCATGTGGCCAGCGGGTGTTATTTTATGTCTACCAATGCCGTTTGTGTGTGTGTGTGTGTGTGTGTTGTATTTGATGTATTCTTGTACATGTATTCGTATATATGGTGATTAAAAAGAAACTGGCCAATGTTGTTGCTGTTGTTTGCGAATGGATGATGGTGATGTATATTGCATTCCAATTCGCAAGCAAAATATTTTTGATATGTTCTTTTTTCCGGTATGTTCTCACGGCATACCTCGATTGGCTTTACATATAAAGGCATATGCAGGTATACATATATATTTATATTTGTATCTATATATATTATGTATATATATATATATATGCATATATATATGTATATATAGAAAGATTTATGTAGCTATATATGTACATATATATCTAAAAGTATATGCAGACACACACACAAACCCGTATTCACGCGAAACACAAAACCATTGATTTTTTCCGAAATTATTTAATATATTTTTTCCCATCTGTGTTTTTCCCCTTTCTACTATACGGTTGGGGTTGTTCAGCGAAAGCAAACTAAGAAATATAACAAACTATAAGCAAATTAGGAAATAAACAAGAGCAGTTTTGCATAGTTGCATTCTGCATAGTTTTGCAGAAACGCACGAAAATGAACCGTATCATAGACTCATCCCGTCTTAAGGAAAGTTGCTCGATGTAGCATATCTTTGGGTGCCTCTTTTCTAACACCGGTTTTGGCCAACCCCCATCAACTGACGGACATGCAGTGCGGTAGTGTGATAATGTCAGGAAAAAATAATAATCAATAAAGCGACAGTAAAAAAACCACCACACAACAATAGAAATATATGCGCAGATATATGCACACATATAAACAACAACATTAACCATACGTATGTACATTAGCGCACATTAATATACTACACATATCAATTTGTGGGCGCACAAACAAACGGCAATACAAGTAATAGCAACTGTCTGAGACTTTCTCCAAAGAAATACCTGCAAACGAGCAGACTGCTATGCAGGAAGATTTACAAGGGCAGAATTCGCAATTACTGAAAGAAGTAGTTGCTTAAAGCAAGAGATGAAGCGCCGTCGAAGAAATACGCCGAGCAAGGCGTTCAAAACTTGAAGCTCATCGAAATGATGGCTCCTCCCGTCCAGGCGCATATTCCTTAACCAATGAGTGATTTGGTAGATCGGCTGACTGTATTGCGCCAGAAAATAGCGCAGGAATTGGCAAAACGAAAGTCGGAAAAAGTTGGAAAGGCGAAAACAGAGATGGCATGACGAGTGTATACATAGGAAAATAAAACATCATCAAACGGCAGAGCGACGATCCGGTCGCGGGCGTTACTACTGCGGAAAAAAGCAAAAACGCGACCAACTGTCCAACACCCATAAAACACAATTCAAAAACAGTTTATGCAGCAACTGAAGACTGGAACGTAGTTCAAAAGCGGAATGAAAAAGTCAAGTCAACCAGATTGGTCGATAAGTCGTAAGCAATTGTTATTAAAAGAATTGACGACAAGACTTACAGCCATATATATGAAAAGAAGTCAAAAACCAAAATTTGAAAGGTGAAAAGAGTACAACAGCGCATATAAGTAGCTGATGGAAAAGCTACTTTCACAAGATGCCAGTGTTAAAGTTATCACAGAGAAGGTGAAGGTAGGACTTAAATACCTAGATAGAGTGACAACCGCCGATGACATCATATCGGCAATTAACAAGTAGTTCGCCAGCATAGACATGAAAAAAGATGCGATAGCCTTCGTGAGGGAAGCGCACGCAGGTACGCAAAGGCAAATCTGCCAGTTCCAACACAAAGTGACAGTGCTATTGGAAACTGGCAGAATTGCAAAGCAGAGAAGGATAGAAACAAGTGCTTCTTAAAGCGCAGTGCAGAGATCCTCGAGCAAGAAACTGCAGTAAGAGCCCATGTTAGGGTATAAGTAAAGAATAAAGTAGGCCTCATAGCCAACTCATTGCTGTCCCTGTTTGTAGAGAAAATAGGCGACACTTTGTTCCAATAGAACAGCACGTTTGCATATTTGCCATTGATAGAGGTGATGGAAAATACTAGATTCAGCTCGGCTGACGAAATTGTCGTCATCGCAAAGCAAATTGAAAACAAAAAAGCTCAGGGCTCCGTTGGCATTCTCGACCGCGCTATAAAGCAAGCCATATTAGCAAACCTTGCGATGTTTATGAATACTTTTTATGTGTGCCAGAGAGAATACTTTTTTCCGGACAATGGACACACGAGACGCTTGCTTTATTGCCGAACCCAAGCAACCCACTACATGAGACAACAGTATACTATCCAATTTGTCTGATGGAAAAATTTCAAAGTTTGAGAGAAATTAATTCGAAATCGCATGAAAGAATCACTGGAAAGCTCTAACGGTTTATCGGATTGCTAATTTGTAGGCAACGAGAAATTTTGATTCAGAAAGCTGAGGTAGAAAAACCACGCAAAAAAAAGGTTGGGAGGAATCATCACTACGCAAACATACCCTATGCTGATGAAGAAAATGTTGAGTAATAAACAAAGAAGTGAGCAAGTGCCGGATATTCCACGACAAAGAAGTAACAAGCCACCGGCGATCCAGGGAGAGCGTCTCGCTAGCATCAACAGCGCTGGTAGTGCGATCGATGGAACTGGGACGAAAATGGAAGGCCATCAGACAGCAGGACAAAAAGTGAGGAGCGTAAAAAGCAATCCGGACGCTATTTGCAAGTGAAATTTCGCTTGAATTGAAGCGAAACAGGAAGAATAACAGTGAAACGTTTAAAGAGAGAATGGAAAAGATACTCGGAAGCAAAGCTAGCGTGCAGTTGAAGATAGCGAAATCAAGTTGAAAATAAGGGACCTGGATGAACTAACAACCAAACAAGACATAGTCGTAGCGATCAATAAGCAATTCAATGCTCCACAAGTAGCTAGAGGGACAGCGTGTGGACAGAAGAGGCAGTGGCAACCCTTGAGGACTGGCATATAAAATAGCGATGAAAAGGTTGAAACCTAGGAGCCAGATAACTTGCTCAAAGTTAATAGAAAATTTCGTTGACACATTGTTCTCAAAACCCCCTGCATTCCAATATGCACCGAGAATAGGTGTAATGAGAAATACAAAATTAACACCATCGGACGAAGTAACTGCATATACCAATAAATTTGGCTGTACTAACGCAGCCCGAAATGTGTGAAAAGTTGTCCAATTCATGCATAAGAGGGCACATTTCTCCTTAAGGGAAGAAACGGCAAAGCTTAGCCTTGTTTCCAAAACCAAATAAGCCACCCAAAGACCCTTCAGCTTATAAACCTATCCGCCTGCTTGACGTAAGAGGCAAGGTCTATGAATGTATAATTTGCAATCGCATAGCCGAGGTGCTAGATAGGAACGAGGATGAGTCCGAATATTAATTTGGATTCAGAAAGAAGATGCACAAAGACGCAAAGAATACTACCTTGTAGTGATGTTGGATGTAAAATGCGTTTAGCTCCGCTAACTAGCAACGTATAATCGCTGCATTGGGAAACTGCAGATTGCCACATTATTTGGGAAATACTATGGCTAGCTACTTTAGCGGCACCAAATTGCTATATGAAACAGGCGGAGGATGAAAAGGAGGAGTAACATAAAAATCGGTGCTTGAACCACCTCTCTGGAAGTTCATGTATGATCATGCCTTGGGTGTACCTCTGGTGAAGTTAGAACAGTGGGATACGCAGATGATATTTACGAAAACAAACGCAAAGCAGCTACAGAATATTATGCTCCTGGCTTATAATACTAGTTGGAGGATATGTACGTGGCTCTTGTCAGTAGGAATGAATTTGGTGAAGTAAAAGCCGGAAGTGGTACTAATGACATCTAGGAAAAAGGTGGGGAGAGTTACGCTGAGGGTTGGTAGCAATTTGTTACCTTGACTTATGATTGACTGCAGATTGTCACTCAAAGCGCATCGAAGGCAACGGTAGTTTCCGCTCAACTAATGCTAAAGCAAAGACAGAGGTATGCTATGGATATCCCCCTATATACCAGTGGCATGGGCACCGTTTCGCACCGCGAAGGTACAAATTGAGTTACAGGCTCACCGCGAAACTGCGCTCGTGGATTTTCAGGCAGCGCTGTCACGTATGCATCCAACGACTTAACTGCTCAGAGGTGCAAAACATGGTTTTACAATCGAAGTTAACCCGTTGCGTAGTATCTGCAATATCCCTAAAGACGCTGAAAATATGTCCTTTTTCTGGCCGAAAAACCAAGACAAACGACAGACCAAGACGACAGACGACAAAAATGGATATTGAAAAGGTTTTACTCCGAGAACTCGTAACAAATACTTTGCATGAATTAAAAAATTTGACGAAAGTAGAGATGTGTGCCGCAGACATATTAAAAAAACAAGTAACCGAGTATCTTCAACGTGGACTCGTCTCCAGTACCTCAACGTGTACCCCTTCTGTGAAGGTATAGTTAAGCGGCCAGAGGATAGGAGTAAACGTGGTTTTGAGCAGGTTAGAGTCTTTGCACTGCCCAAAGTGGACGGCTTTCGATGCCTTCCAACCTCAAAACAAAAAAACAAAGTTAAGTTAAAAAACAACAGCCATATTTTTCGAAAATCTTCCATCGGATCTCCAGACGCAGAGAAACGGCATAGGTTTATATATGTTATTGAATATAACTCCTTTTCAAGAATCTTAATTCGGAAAATTATATTTCCAAGTATTTCCATCGTTTCTTTCATTTTCCTTTTCAACTATTGAATGACGTCTGCTGTGAGTCCGCAGCTTTTGATGTGATCTATGTTCGAAACTTTTGAGATCGTTCAACTATTCTTGGTCATTCCGAGGATTTTGAACTTGAAGTGACTTTTGCATAACACGTTTAAAAATATACTAATATTATAAGTAAAAGTTATAGCTGGGTGAGAGAAACTGTTAAATTATCATGTGCTATTGAAGCATAGCTCATCGTGAGTGGCGGCTTAGTCCGTAGCACCGTTTTCGCTATACTTACAGCTTAGGTTTAAAACTTTCAATATAAAGTCTTTAAAACAAATAATTAGAAAATCGTAATTTGCCTACGTATTGTGGATTTTTAAGGTATCGCTGGTGTCGCTAATACTTCCATATATACACGCAGATTCATTGGCACGTAAATGTTTATATGCAAGTACTTGTAAGCAGCATTTCTCTCTCTCTCTCTCTGTCTCTCTCTCTTTGTCCGTCTCCCTCTACCTCTGTTTATCCGGAAATTATAAATGTGTATAATTAAGGTTTTTGTAGGAAGCGTATAAGCGTAAGGGCGCACATTTACTTTTTGGCGAGACATTCATTAATTTTTTACAAGAATTAATTGGATTTCCAGCGATTGGTGTAAGAGAATCGCAACAGCAATAGCAACATTAAGACTGAATTTAATTGCTTTGTCATGGGTTTTCTCACCATTGCACAAAGGCGACGTGTAGGTGGCGTTATGACATAAAAACAAAGCCAAAAAATAGTATATATTTTCTTCGACCTAATTATATGAAAAAAGCGCAAAAGGGCCTGAAAGGTAAACAGCTAAAGTGTAATAATCAATACTAATGGACAAGCACGAGAGACACCTTCTTACAATCGCGTAAAGAAGACAACAAACGAATGTACTTCACCGGTTAAGTACGCATATTTGTGTGCATGTGTGTATGTGCATCTCCGAGTGCACCTTAAACTGAACCGTATTTAATGCATTTAGTTAAGCGTAATTAACGAATTTGTTATGGTGTAAAATAAATTGATGATTAAAGCAACGAATTGTAAAATGTGTGTTCATCCATAGATCGTTTAAAAGTTAAAATTTGTCCGTAGATAGATGGGTTTGCTTCCAATTAAATGAATGAAATGAAATTGCAGCAATAATAAGTTTGTATATCGATATAAAAACTGCGCACATAGCAACACGTACAAATTATCGAGCCGTGAGAATATTTGTCTCGGCATTCTGACAGCGAAACGGAAAAGACATTTCGATTTATGGATTCGTTTAAATCAAACTCTTATTTGACAGTAACAAAAAAAAGTCAACCATTGAGCATAACTTTCAAATTTTTTTTTTTTTTTTTTTTTTTTTTTTTTTAAATTAAAAAGTACGTGCATGCACACGTATGCACGCACATTTATATGTGGATTAGTCAGTCTACAAAACATTGCGAATAGCAACGAAAACAACTTGGGCGACTTGCAACTGTGCGGGTAAATGCATAAAATGAATACATATAACAGTTAAGATCATCTGCAACCTATTTACGATATGTTATTTTTGAGTTCATGTACGAGGTGTGTTCAAACAAAAAGGTGACTTTTCAAATATCGCGGGCTACGTACATTCGTTTTGTTTCTTTTGTTATGTTGTCACAAAGCCCTCAAAATATATTCGCATTATCACCAGTTTTGCATTTTTAGTTTCTTTCGACAGACATAGCACTTACGCATTGTTGGTATGCTTGGCGATTTTTAGCTGTGGAGAAAAATGGATCAAAGAATCTGCATTAAATTTTGTGTGAAAAATAAAATTAAGTGCACGCTATTTACAGAAGGTCGAGAAGAAATCTACTGACAAATGCCCATCCTAAGTCGATGAAAACGTTGAAGTAGCGAGGAAAATTGTTATCGACAATCGTCGAAATGGCTGAATTTGTCGTCATGTCGGCTGGCGCCTACCGTGCAATGTTTTCGGATGCTTTGAGCATGTGAACCTGTGGCGAAATTCCAAAATTTTGATCAAAAGAACCGTCAAACAGGCTTCACTTAGGGGTTGTTGAATGACGTCAACGACGATCCAGATTTACTTGAAAGGGTCATAACTGGTGACGAAGCAAGGGTATATGATTATGGCGTCGAAACCAAAACCTAGTCATCCCAATGGCAGGGGCCAGAGGAGCCAAAACCGAAGAAGTACGTCAAGTTTGGTCATTTGTGGAGGTTTTGTTCATGGTTTCTGTCAATTACAATGAGGTGGTGCATCATGCGTTCTAGTCACAAGGTCGTACGGTCAATAAGGAATATTACCTTGTTGAACCAATACGAAACAAAAGCCCGGAATTGTGGAATAACCAGTCATAGATGTTGCATCACGATAATGCGCCAGCCCATACGTCATTGTTTGTTCGTAATCGTTTGTGCCACCGGATTTGGCCCCCTGTGAGTTTTTCCTTTCTCCTGAGTTTTGCTATGATTAGGATGATAAAGACCGCATCGCTGAAGGAGCCGAAGGTCATGTCAAAAAGCGCATATCAGAAGTGTTTCGAGGATTAGAAAAAGCGCTCGCATAAGTGAATTTTACTTAAGGGGGATCACTTTGAAGGAGACAAGCAAGATGGTGAAGTATAAATACACGTTTTTTGACAGAAATAAAGTTTTTTTTGAACACACCTCGCATATATAATACATAATGTTTTCAATGTGTTCAAAAATGTTGTCTAATTTTCGATTAGGAAATACAAGTAAGCCAATGACAACATGTTCCGCTGCATTATTATTTAGTGTTTTACGACCTTAAAGGTTTACTCTATCGACTAATGGAAGCAATCGCCATTATTGCGTCAAAAATATGTAGCAATAAGTGACAATTGATAGGGAGAATGATTATGACGACGTAAAGTTCTTACCTCTGGTTTCCCGTCTGTCCATATCCACGTTAAAACCCATTACATATCTCGAGTCCTATCCTATTTCCCTCTAGGAATCCAATTTATTGGCGTTCACATATAAATATCAACGAGTTGTTGCAAAAAACGTGATAAAACGGCTTGAAGAGAGAGTTAATGTAAAATATAAAGGATTTGGGTGAAAAGGTAACCAAGAGTGTTAATTAAAGTGAGTAACACTGCCAATTAGTGAAGGATTCCCTTTTTGAAATTTCACTTTCTTTTATTTCTATAGAATTCCAGGCGTTATGATGTTTATTCTTGGCTTTTCACAACGTTTCAACGTTCTTGTCACAATTCTAGTTCAATCAAGGCGCCGCCACGATTGAATATATAAACTCTGTAAATGCGCACTTCAGCCTTTTATCGCCAATGAGACTCGGAAAAGATACGAAATTATAATCGGCGAATGATTCGATGTTTCCAATTTCGATTTACCTTTAGTACTATATTAGCTTGGCTGATATTCGATGGTTGATGATATAATACGATATGCTGTCTCGGTATATCTAGCCAACGAGTCCGCTTTTTATCTTGTCATCAGATATCCTACGCAAGCGGACGCCAGGTAATGAGATATTCGGCCCCTGCTACAAGTAAATGAAACAACGAAATCATAACAACGCTTAGCGGTGAATAAAAGAAAAAACTAAAAGGAAAAGTTGCTTTACAAATTACAAGGTATTGAAGCGTATACGTGCGTTGCCTTAGTAAAAGATATGTAAAGTTTGTATCTAGAGTCAAAGTTGTATGAAACTCGGCGTTTAGAAAATTCATTTTATCGATTTGAGCGGCATTACATATATAGATGTTAGACACCCTGCATAAGTGGATTGGTCCTTGATTCCTCGATTTTTGAAAGGTTGTAAAGCACCAATTTGTCGAAACAATTCAACTTTGAATTCTATGCCTGGGACCTTGTCCTACTGTTACTAAACCTTTCGAGTTTGAGACTTTTTGATATCACTGTAATCAAATTTCACAGATACTAGACAATGAAAAGCCTCGAAAAATAGTACATTTTCACGCTATGCAGAAGGGCATCGCCCAAAGACGACAATCGTCGCTGATTCCAAACTTAAACACATTTTTTTTCTTAGAATTCTGTCTCTTGTATATGAATACTCATATAACAATTAGATATTATATCGTGCGCAATGCATATACATTTTTTTTGAAAATTCATATCCAGCTGTCTTAGTGCATATTTGGTTGTTGGGTTCGGAACAACATTTAACCGCGTGCACTAAATTCAATAAAGCCCAGCAACTGTCGCAAGGTTAGAAAGCAAGTGGAACTAAATCTACAATAAATATCAAAGCTGGGAGAGAAGTATACGCTCGGTACTGAAACATGCGCCACAATCTGTATAGACCAATGATTAACCTTAAACGGACCACGTTGGGCCTTTCGCGCTCATTTGAGTTAACATTAGAAATTGTTGTACGCAAGTTGGTGTTGAAAGTGGACTAAATCGGTTAAAGGGCACGCCTATAATGCAATCTAAACTGCGGCATCTCGGCTTTGGTTGCTTGTTTAGGTATAGAGGTCGTGGACATAAAGGATTCGATCACAACGCAACATAATTTTCACCCGTGTTTTAATTTTGAATATGTTTTTTTTTTAGTTTGTGAAATCGGAAAACATATAGTCTGTGTTGTGCATATGTAGCTTTTTTGGAAAAATAAACGAAACAACTTCCTGTTCAAGATACGGGATTCCTTTCTGATTGTGAGCCTGCGTGGTGCATTGCGGTAGGATTCGTTATAAAAGCACGTGGTCTAATTAGGGCTAAAATCACAGCTAAAGTGAACAAATTCAAGGATGATTTGTTTCAGTGCTTTCTACTTTTCTGAGTATAGCATGCAGATACAGGTTGTGCAGATAGATATAAGTGGGCATAATTAGTGCGTCCCATTGACCATATATATATATGCAATGTTTTACGCATAACGTTAAGTATCGAACTGTATATTGTCCGACATTACATGAAACATTTTAGTTACTCGAGTATATGGAAGAGCATATATATATATATATTTCGCATGTATGTCGCATGAGTGAAGGTACAAATATTTCAACATTTTGGAGCGGCAAGTATTTTGAATTTTTAATACTCTTTAAAAAGTAGGTAGGTTGTTTTTTTCATAAACGAAAACATTGTTTGTATTTTGATTTTAACTCTGTGCGTACGGTTGGTTATTGCCCTTGAAAAGAGAAAAAAAAAAAAAAAGAGGAAAAAACAATAAAATGCCATCATCCTTTTTATGTGTTTTCAAGCCTAAGCAAATAATGCTGAACATATTAAATAAGAAAGGCGAAGAAAGAAATGCTTGTATATCTGTCAGCGTGCGTATATATTTTGTACTGTGTGTTGTCAATGCAAGTTTATGCATGTGTGCACACGCTTGCATACCTGGTGGATACACAGTTGTTTTTTGTTTTTGTTTTTCTTCTTTTTTTTTTTTTTTTTTTTTTAAAGTTGTAACTGCGTATGTGTGACTGTGAATATGCGTACCTGTGTAATTGTACACCGGTAATCAAAGCCTGAAACTTAGACATTTTTTGTTTATAATCATTCATGAGTAGTCTTTCCTTTCTTGTTCTTTTACGTATGCGCTTTTCATGTTTGTTTTCTACTAGTTTTAATATCTGTCTTTTGTAATGAATTTTGTCTTTCTCTTTTGCTTTTCATACTCACAATACATGAAAAGGTTCTCTGCGTATGTATCATATAGAAGATCTTTCCCTTAGATCGATTTCTCCGGATAAGATTATTTATTCGAGTGCCTCGAGATATTTATTGTAATACGCCTATAATCAAGAACTTGGAAAAATCTAAAACAAACAAACTTCTCTCAAACTTATCATTTTCATTTCGTTCGTTTTCGTTTTCTGTTGCTGATATATTTTCAAATTTCAAATTTGGCTTAAAATTATCTTAACAACCTATAAAAGAGTAACGAAGTAAACTTCTACGTACACTTGTTCATACATATTCGTATTTGTCTGCTTCAAAATGAATCATGCTAAGCAGAAGATACCGCTCAAATAACAAAGAAATAGTAGTTAAATGAAGATTAGAAGGTGCACGTGTGCGTCTTCATAACTTAAGAAGGTGAACAACGTTTTGTTATATGGTTCGTACGAAATGTACGTGCGTGCCAAAGGAGAAATCATAAAATATTTGTATTTTTAATTATTCTAGAATTTTTTTCGCGTCTCTTCCCGCCTTTCTTGGCGCACATTTTTATTTTTTATTATGGCCCTCAGGTCTTTCGTTATACTTTACATCGCTTGTGGGGCTAAGGTATATTAAGTTTGTGCCGATGTATACAACACCCAGAAGGAGTTGACATAGATTCCTCTTTTATTATGCCGATCAATTTAGAATAACTTTGTGAATCGGCCTGAACTTGTTTGTCCGTCTGGCCGCCTGCCCATTCTATCTGTTTTGTTTCCTTACAAGTCGCAATTTTTCAAATATTTTGACGAGATTTGGTATATGGGCGTGTTTTACCTCAACGACGATCGCTATTGGAAATTGTTCGGATCGAACCACTTTCTCAAATATTCAACATAAAAAGCCTTTTCCTGAAAAATCGATACATGGATAAGTGTAGGAGGGTAAAGGGTGTTTGACGGTGGGCCGTGTCCCACTATAGTATTTTTAGTTGCTTTTTTTTATGGCCTTGGTACAATCAAATTGTCTTCCTCGGGGGAATCATTTTCGTTGAAGCAGAAAGACAAAGTCAAAGAAAACCGTTTTTCGATGAGTGCTATGCTTGTTCTAGTGGTGGCTTTGCGCAACGACGTATTATAATCTTATCATAGATGGTTGACAAGATTCGTGTGAACGAATTTAAAAAATGTACTTCAAATTGGTTGAAGAGCAATTTTTGAAGATTCATACGATGATTTTTCAGAAATGCATTTACGATTTTAATAGTATGTATATACATATATATATATATATGAACTTATGGTATTGTACATATCGTTGTTCCGTAAACCGTGGCTAACGCGTTCAATTTTTCCAGGAATTTCATATGCAGATAATTGAGATGGTGGTGATTGTACGGTATAAAGCTTCAATTGTTTACAAGCAGCCTGTCAGTGTATATAAAAGTGTAAGGCGATGGATGTCATTTACGGCACTAGATTGTTTCTGCCTTTAACTGAATTGAATAAAAAAAAAAGTGGAGCTCCGCTACGAAAATGTTCAAGTTGGCTTCTAGCGAAAACGCAGTAAGCCATCGAACAGTTAGTGTTTTGCAAGATTTTGTGCCAAAAATTGTAGTCTTAAAAACGATGAAAATTCGCATATGTGTATCGAACTCTAGTTAAAGCAACCCAGAAAGTGATTTGCAGCTTGGCCTGGGAACATCTTCCGATCAGAGCGTATTCTCCGAACTTCGCTTCTTCTGATTATCAACGCTTCAGATCGGCGAAGTCCTATTTCGCAGATAAGCAGTTCGGTAAATTCGAACACGTGTCAAAATGGCTCTTTAGAACCATGAAGTTTCGACCGTGAGGGCACCTGCAAGCTCCCCATAACAGGCAAATACCATAGATAATGATCGGGAATATTTCGAATTTTAGGTCTTGTAACAAGTATATTTCAACTAGAGCTGAAATTTATCAATAAGTGGACAGAATTCGTGTACACTGTTCGTAGGCGTTAGAAATCTGGTAAAGCGAATTCTTCTACGATTCGTATTGTTACGAAAATGTCACGTTTGATGAAGCATGAAGACTATATATTCA
Source organism: Glossina morsitans morsitans (assembly GCA_001077435.1). Classification (NCBI taxonomy): domain Eukaryota; kingdom Metazoa; phylum Arthropoda; class Insecta; order Diptera; family Glossinidae; genus Glossina; species Glossina morsitans. The sequence goes on along the minus strand of CCAG010004719.1, from coordinate 114,499 downwards.
GAACACTACCTATCGACGTTGCAAAATAAAGTAACCCTAAGCAGGTGGCAATTGGCAGAAAGATTAACGGAAGCTCGCAGGGGAAAAAGGGATTAACACAACGGTGTTCTCAACGCTCCAAGAAACTACATTGCATGCGCTTTAATGTGATAACTTATACAGTTGCTTGCTCTTATACTTCCAAATATAGAAGACATAGTTTAATCCAGAGCCCTCCCTTAGAAAGAGCCGAGCATTTGTTCACACGGGAAATAAACAAATAATAACTGTATTCTCAACTGATTTCTCAAATTTGAAATAATTTAAAGATTATAAGAATGTGGTGTTAGCTCCGTTGACTGGTGAATTGTGTTCATATTTGGTCCACCAGTTTGTACAGTCCGATAAACTTACAGAATAAAATGATGGCAATATCTCTTAAGAACTACACGCGCTGATTATATAAATAAGAAGAGAAATTTCATAAGATTTTTTAAAAACGTAATTACCTGTGAGATGTTTTCATTTGAGACGGTTTCGGAAATTGCATCGTATGCTAATTTCAATTTCATATACCCGCTCTATAGCTGGAGGCTATCTATATGCAAGTAATGAGTAAGGGAAGATTTATTCTCTCGATTCGAATATATTCGTTTTCCTTGGATGGAAAAGGTGCATTAACAGTAAGAATGTATAACTGGGTTTGTTTTACGTCTGGCGGAAAGCTTTCTCTTTGGTATTTCATAATTATTAACTAAGAAGTTTTGAGTAATTTTTTCAAGGCCTAAATCTTTCCTTTTTCTTCTTTCAACGTTTTCTATGCTTTTATGAAGTATTTTAAACAAGCTGAAAGGAATATCAAACCATAATTTACTGAAACGATATGAAATCGTTACAAAAGCAAACAAGTAAAAACATTATAGTCGAACTAAGCTGGCCCTTACAGCATTGCCTTACAGCATTTCGCCTAACGCATTTCTTCATTTACTTTCGTGATGAAGTACCAAAGCTTTTGCTTTTGTCTCTATACAAAGCAATATGAAGGCATACTTCTCATGAAGGCCCTTGTGTGAGTGAGAGGGTTACATAAGGACAGACTTACGTACTGAAAGTATGATACAATTAATGCTTACGTCCAATTTGCATTATGGATTAAAATTCGACCTTTTTTTTTATATATCACTAAGGGTTGCCTTTCGCAGGGACATAGCTATTTTAAGTTTTTCTGAGTGTTACACATTCATCCACACAAACTTAACATGCCTTGTACCGCAAATCGTGTAGGAAATAAAACTAAATTCACTATTTTACAAAGCGCTGGAGTCATATGTCTTTGCGAAGAACCCACGGCTAGGTAATGCGATTTTGTCATCTCTGGTATGGTATATCTGGTATACTGTGCAAGTCTTACTTGGCACCAATTTATAAGATTACTAAATGCTTGTACAAGACGAAGAATACGGCGGCAGTCGCTGAATGAACTATTTCTTCTGTACTTTATTTGAGCGTCGTTGAAGAAGTCATTTTGCAGAAATTAATAAAAAGCAGTTAACTTGGGCGAAAATAAGAATGAATTGCTAGTATTTTTGTGGGACGTACAAAATTATATACATATAGAAAAAAAATTGAATTTTTCAGGGTTGATCATTCTTTGTGCATCTTGAACGGCCCACCCACTGCTACATAATAACAACTTAAGACGGACTTGTTAGTCTAGCGTTTTTCACTCTTAGAAAGCCTTTAGACAAGTGTGGAAGGAACAGTCAGTTTGCCTGAATGCATGTTAAAGTTAAAATTATTTCGGTTAGGCTTTACCTCTTGTGTGTCGTATATTAAGTTTGTGCGGATGTATGTGATATCTAGAACGATTTGAAATGCATGCGTATAAATTTGGGCAGTGTAGGGCTAGCTTCGGTACACCTTCCCTCATAAGAATATTTATGAAAATGAATTATAAAATAAGTGAAGAATAATTCTTTAAAAGAGAATATCGGTGTAAAATATTTAAAGCTTGATGTTGTCCGATTGCAACGATTTTCCCTTTTTTTTTATTTCAGTTCGGTGTCACAAGGCGATCAATATAGGTAGAAAAGACTCTCTGTATGGAAAATTTGAGTAACTTAATATGTTTACTATTCCTAGATTTGCTGCATATATTTTTTTTAGCCTTCCTGGCGTTTTTTTTTTTTTTGTTTATCCACGTGATTATAATTATATCCGTCACCACTTGTGGTTTGGATCTATACACTGACCTGCTTTGACTCAAAGACGAACACTATTGAAAATGGTTCGGATCGCTTCTCTTTTCCTGCCAATCGCCATATAACGCTTTATTTTGGAGAGTCGCTATATGGAAAAAAATTGTCATTTTCCAAATTTCTTGACAAAGCTCTTAAGTAATAGTAATTCGAAATTTGCAATTGGTGTGAAAAATTTGTTGCGACCCGAGTCATCTTTCAACCCTCTTTCATATAACCGTTCCTAAGCCAACTGGTAAGAGGGTAAGAGTAAAGAGGCTTAATTTTCATTATTTCGTGGTCACCACCACCACCCTTACTGAATTTAGATCACATAGGTCTATTTTTTCGACCCCAACACGTCTTGGGTTATCATGAAAAGCCAGCCCTTATATGCAGAGAAAATCTAATTTGTAGTTTTTTTTTATAACGAAAACTGCAAAATAAGAAAATTTTTAGAAAGTAAATTAAGTTTTGCTAAATTTAGGCTACGATCTGGGAATGTTTTTGGCATTCTCTCATATGCGGGTGTAAATTTCCGTGTATTATTTCGAAAACGAGTGAATGACTATACTAGGCACAGTGGTGTAGGGTATTTAATAGACTGCCTTGCCCGACTATAACTCTCTTACTTGTCGGTTTTACAATATGCGTGTGAAAATAAAGTATTATAAAATAATAATAAACAAGTAAAAGCAATTGTGTTCGTTTTTTAAGCGAAGTGAACAAGAAAAATAATTTAGAAGTTATAGCAGTGGAAGTTATAGCGATAGATTAGTTACAAACATCCACGAAACCCATTCAAAACTGAATTGAAAAAAGCTCCTGGCCACACTACAAATATTCACACAATATAGAAGCAATTGTAGAGCATCTTGTAGTGTCTAAGTGACGTCGATGTAAGTCTTACTAAAAGTATTTCCTAGCCCTACAAACTACGTCACGTCTAGACTAGTTTTATCTTCATTACTGTACTCCTAATTGATATCAGAACACATTTTCATTGCCATACGCGTGCATTCAATTTGCGTTGTCACCTGCTATGTAGTCTGTATACCAGAAACTCGTGCATTAGTAAATTAAGAAGATCATCTTTTTTTCCACTCTTCAATAAAATTTGGGCAGAAAACAACTAAAATTTGTTTTTCTATTAACTGATCGATCCTTTACAACGATCAGTAATAATAAGTTGGAAGTTTGCGTTGTCTTTCACTAATAAAAATTCACTTGTGGACGAATTGAGAATGTTATAAAAAGTGAACGAGGGTGATCTAGAGCGAAAATAAGACCAAGATTTTGACCAATATGTAGCATGCGAAACTTGTTCCAGCACAATTTTGAGCAAAAACAACGGAACCTGCTAGCAAGAAAGCATTGATAAGAGGTTATGCAAACTGTGATTTCGAATGCATCTCTGATTTTAAATTCATGAAAGTGATCGTCTCGGGGGATTAGACGTGAATCAGACATTCAAAAAAAGCCAAATCTCATAGTCCTCTTAAAATCAAGATAATAGCAAGCTTACAAGACAAAGTTGTCTATTACTTCCTCACGAACTGTTAACCTGTACTTTATGTGAAAAGATTTCTAAACTCGCCTTAATGATAAGTTTTTCTCATTGAAAGATGGAGTTTTTGTTCAAATTGTTAAGCAGATATCTTACAGGCTTTAAAAGATTTGCAGTCAGCCTTACAGTTACTGGAGGAGAATTTTTTTTAATAAAAATTACGATTTCATTATGGAAACGTGGTTACTGCTTTTTCTGTCCAGGCTGTCCATGGACCAATCCATTTTTCCTTTTCGATTAAGACGACGGCCAGAAGGAGAATCGCCTCGTGACTATAAAGGCCGGGGTAGTATTGGATCTCGTCGTGAATTGCGCTGTATTTCAGTCATTCTCCTTTTAACGGTCAGTTCCGTTGCTTCGTCGAATTCGAAAAGCTTCTAATATTTATTAAGTCTTTTTGCATGCACCAAACACGGTTCAGTAGTCGATTTTAAGCACTGACCACTTTTCAATCATGATTTTCTATTCATTTTTCGCCATTGACAGTGAGCTGTGTTTTTCAGCGACACCTTTCTTGGAGTTCTACTAGGAAAACTAATGCTTCTGGCAAATAGCGTAGTTTTCACTCATAATTCGAGTTTTAGTGAATGTTCAAAAAAAAAAAAAAAAAAATATAAATATCGTAGATATTACTCTAACATGAAGGAACTATGCCGTTGTGGTCAGTCCGTCTGTGATGAATCCCGTAATGTTAATATGTGTTCGTTTGCGTGGCAAAGTATTAATGATTCATGATAACGGACATAAAATTGAATTTGTTCCATTAGCTCCTAGTTAGGAGAAAGAAAACCCGATATTTGTACTCTTGCTGGCAAAGATATTTTGGTTTGCTTTAGCTCTCCGAAGCAAAAAAAACGAAAATTGCAAACAAATATTTGTCACGTTTTTAATTAAAATTGCATTTAATAATGTATCGGGGGGACATGTAAAGAACTTTTCAAGCATATGTAGCAAAACTCAACAAAAAAATCTTGTCTCAAATTGAGGCGAAATCTCGAAAAACAATTAATTTACTCTTATTGAGAAAAAAAAAAATTAAATTAAATAAACAAAATTAAAAACCTCAGTGAAGGTAGGCCTGCCAACGAAAAATACATATTTCTTCTGACTTGATTAACCATAAATGTATATTTGCTTGTAGTTTGCAATGCGGTGCTACCACCATCGTCATTATTATCATCGTCATCATCATAATGACTACTACCATTCGCATTACATTTGACCGTACCGATGTACACATCGTCTTACAGAGTAATATAAATAAACTGTTGTATGTATATACATACACTGAAGCGGTTGGCTTATTGAAAAATTTTCCAAAAATGATTAAAAAACAAACGAAAAAAATGGCGAAACCACAATTTTAATGTGTTTCATTATCGTGATCAGAACTGAGAAAAAAACAAAAAAAAAAAAACAATTAAGAACGATAAGAAAAATAAAAGCCGCAAAATAAAAAAATGTGGCATCATCATCATACCTGTTGGTGGTTTATTTGCTAAATTCAATTCACAGATTGGTGGACGTATATTTGTATCTGCGGCGGCGAGGTCGTCTTGAAGCAATAAAGGCATGATTTTGCGGTTGTTATTGTCGTACATGTTGTAATTCATAAAAAATAAAAAAAACACTTTCTGTTTTGCTTTCAAAAAAAAAAAAAAAAAAAAAAATTTACAAAAATGTGTATTTTTCGTTGTCCTACTTTTAAAGGATTTTTGCTGCGATTGTTTTCTTTTTTGCTTACATTCATTTTTGCCATCTTCTTCTTCATCTTACATGAATGGGAAACAAGAAGCACAAGTTACATGAAATCTTCGCTGCTCATTATTAAAAGAATAGAATTCTTTAATAATTGCATGTAATTTCTTACGATAAATGCACAAGTGAAAAGAAACCCATTAAGAAGTTGTGCACATAGCCCGACCGCGACAGCTTATGTCGTGCATGTGTCCACCATGATTGAATTTAACCGTAAATATATGTACATTTTATAGTTGCGTTAACGACCGAAAAGCGATGTTTTTCAGCTAAATCTGGCTCGGAATCTATTAATGAAATCTCCAAAAAGATAGACAGAAAGTTGACAGACATATTGTGAGTTGAAGAGTGTTATGTAACTTCCGGCTCGGAATATTTCGATTCGAAGTTTTCAATCTTTTGATCGCGTTCCCTTCAAAAACTTGACCATAAAAGTTAAGACTTTCAAATATTATAAGAACGAAAACAAAAAACAGGCAAGATATAGACAGACTATCGTAAAAGTCTTCTTGATTTTAAAAATATTTACCGGAACTTGGGAAATGTTGGGAAAATGGCTTTGCTTGGTCTTACGATCTTGCTTACAATTTAATCCCAATGCTAGAGGATTAGTATAGATATTGGTTCTTTAACATTCTCCTTAAGATTGTCATGGATTTCCGATTTGTTGTTGTTTCAAATGACCTACATGCATCACTTAAGTTGTTTCAATTAGATGCACACATCACTAGTATTGCGCAAATACTTTTTTACTGTCCGACCACCATCCATTTGCCCGTTTGTGCATTCCTTGTTTACAAGTTTGCCGCTATGTTGCGCCTCGTTTTTTACCAACATTTTCATTGTAATCGCGTATACGTAAAGTCTCTCATTGCATTGATCGTTCGATCAAAATTATTATGTGCAGTGACACCACAGCAATTTGCTACTACAGGTTAACCGAGTTCATAGGCGCCGCCAATATCTTTGCAATCTTGATTTATTTATTTATTTATTTATTTCTCTTCTTTAAAACGTCATCTCCTCTCATTTATCATTTATTCGTACGAAATTATACAAATTGATGGTTTTTCCTTTAGCGTTTTTTTGACATGCTGATGATAAAAAGGTTAATTTGGTGACGTGCAACAACGTGTGACTGCCTTCACATCGATTATTACGCGGCCAATTGGATTTTTCTTTGAAATTATAGTACGTTCACCCTATACAACCTATCCAGAAAAGCGCTTGCTGGCACATTTTTGATAGAAACATCTATTTTATTCAGTTCAATCATATGTATGTTTGTGCACACATAGGGCGTCCAGGCTGCCTAAAAAGTACGATAGTGTTTCTAAGAAAATTGTATACACAAAAGCGATTCAGAAGAGATACTTCGCAGGTTTCTTAACTTTCTCCACTTTATTACTGCATCTTCTATCCTGCCCACTCGATATAAAGGTTTCGAGAACGTTGTAGTGCTGTCTGCTTTGCAGTACCGTATGTGGAACTAATAATTTTTGTACGTCTTACCATATCTTTTATTACATTATCTGCCGTAATATGCATAGGCACAGATAAAATCTGGTGACAGCTCAGGTAGAACAGTGTGATCGGCGTTATAGTTCTAACTTCTTATGTTTCTTTGGTAAGAGGTATGCCTTCACTTACCGAACACTCACTATAGCTACGATCCGACACCAGTTGTAATTAAAGCGTGGTCTACCGCATTGACGATCGAACCTGTGTATGTGGAGTTGATTGTCGCTCTTCTTACCTACTTAGCTATGCAGTAGCCGTATTTTCTCGCATGTCAGGGCTGGTCTTACTCCTTATCCATCATCAGTTTATGAATGAAATTTTTAAATCTCTAAATACTGATATAAAGATCTGAAATATATCGGATATACGTGTGTCGCTAGAATATTAAATTTTGCAAGCCCGATTACGACCTGTGGGCAGCATCAATGAACACAAAGTTGTTGGGCAACTACACATGATTATAAGATGTGATAGGTTTGTGTATCATTTGAAGCTTTATTTTTATTGTCTTTGGGGCTTCACGTTACGCGCTAATTTTGTGTAACATATGTTGTCTCCTTAGCTGAACCTTCTCCCACTTTTGTGTTGTGTGAAAAACGAAATAAAACCCCATATGCGAAAAAGAAGAAAGCTACAAAAAGTTCGGAAAATAGCCGAGGTTGAAACGATTGAAGCTTGTAAGCGGATAGACACACTTGTCATCGATAAGCTAGCTGGTTCGGAAGAAATAGGGTGGTTTCAAATTTAATCCCACCGACGGTTACTCTAAGAAATACACGTGCCATAACAGTTATGAGGACAGAGGGACGGATCTTATGTCCTGGGCCATTCTTTACCCTGACCTACGAATGGTCTCCATTGATGCATGATTTAATATGGAAGACCCCAAAGGTGGGTGCGACGATCCCTCTAATCTATCCTCACATTAAAAGATTCTCTTTTTTAGGAACTAACGCAATCAATTTTACTACTCTTTTATTCTAATACATTTACGAGTAATGATGACCACACGAATGAAGGAATTTATGATTTTTTTTTCTTAAATTTGTTACGGAAATTCCAAATCCAGTTCATGCCAACTAATTGATTTTCCCAAATAATAAATTCCCTACAAAGGGAAAACCCAAGTGCGCATTCGCGACGCGGTCGAGGAAAACGATTAGTGGAAAAGAAGAAGAAGTGGAACGGACTCAAAATGAAGCCATGAACTTACGTAATAGTAATATGCTTGTAAAAATGTATATAAATAGACTATTTGCGGAAGGCAGAGTCAGTCGCAAAAGGACATTTGAGTCGAAAAAGGATATTAGAGTTGAGAAGTCGCAAGTACTGCCAAAGTAAAATGTGAATAGTCCTAACCTTAAACAAATTGATTCTGGATGAAAGAGTCTTGTAATGGAAACGTGCAAGCGGATCTCATAAAAAGAAAATCCACAATCTAGTGATACGAACCGTAACCGAGAATTTCGTAACAATGTCATCTCTTTAAATTTATGAAACAGATTCACGTTAACGAAACCAGTTGTGTTATCCACGATTCAATGCTTCCCTACATGCTCCTTTTTCTTCGCATTCTCCCACAATCCCGTTATCGTTATTCTAATATTTCGCTTCATATGTAAACTTCGTTGCAAAATCCACAAAGAAGTTTTTGTTCTCACTTACACTACTTTGCGATCGTTTGCCATTTTGAAGAAACGATTGCAGCGATGAGAGCGAAACAGCGATTACAACGATGGCAACAATAATCGCGATCACACCGATGATCGGTATGATTGTAAAAAAATTACTATCTTAATTTATAGATAAATATAGGTGTACAATATCGTCGATAACCAATGCTCAACGCATATTAAAAAGAAGAAACAAGCAAGATTTTGATCAGGCCTTTTTAGATACAAGCACATGTCCATAGATGCTTTTTTTATGGTTTTCTTCACATTGTCTATTTTTATGACTTGTTTTAATTAATGCCTTTTTAAACATTTATTATTATTGCTGCTGTTTTTTGCTCTTTTCATTTTTAATCACCACACTAGCAAATGATTATCAAATACTACAAGACTTCATCTTCTTCACTTGCATTTGTTGTTTGCGTTTATGAGTATGTGACTCGGATAGTTTTCACTGTAAACAAATGTACAAAAAAAAAATAAAAAAACGAATTAAAAATCAATCCAATAAAGCAATTCACTAAATTGACTTTTATTTTATATAAGGATTTTAATGTGTTTCTACTTGAAAAAGTAGTTTTTTTTTTTTTTTTTTTTGTATTTTATATTTTGTAGCTAATTAACATTAATTATAAAAATTCCATAGAAGTTTTATCTTAAAGGCAATTTTTAAAAAAAAAAAAAAATTCTTTTGCCACTAATGTGTACCTTTAACAGACTGTGATTTACTTCGATTTCGTTTTGTGTTCCGATCGAATTTATATCAATTTTGACATCTTTTTCACAGAATTTTACAACACATCCGATTTTACTTCTCTGTGCTTCCACAAATCACTCTCTCCCTAGCCCAACATTTTTTTTCCTTTTGTTCTATTTCTTCTTTTCTCGTAGGCATACCAACTATTCTTGTAACTTATTATTATTCATTGCCGTTGAATTTAACCAACCCACACACGAACTATTTCCAATAGCGATCGTTCTTGTTGCAAATCACGTCGGTGTACCAAGTTTTATAAACATATCCCGAAAATTGCGGCCTGTACGTTGAACACAAGACAACTAAATGGATGGACGAGCTTAGAAATCTTCTGAAACCTTCTGAATCGATCGATATAATAAGAGTTGGTTATATCTCTAGTCCTTGTTGGCGTTACATATACATCTGCACAAATTTAATATATGGGTACTTGTACCCCAAGTACAGATAGAACTAAAAAGTTTTCAGTTTAATTAATTTATTTTCACATTTCGCATTTTTCGTAATCTTTTTTTAAATAAATTATTTTCTTTGCAGGTATGTTGACAAGAAACCTGAATTCAGTACTTGCTGCTGTGTAAGTGAAAAATTAATTAAAAGAATATTTGTTGCCGTAAAATTAGAATTTGATTTAAAGCACATGTTTTTCATCATATAATATCCAGCTTTTTAAATTCGATCATTCTCTTGTTCATAAAATTATCGACATGACTATATCGATTCAAAATGTTTGAGAATATCTGGTGTTCTTGTCCTAACATATGTAAAGTTAATGCCATCATTGATTTCTCTCTCCAAGCGTAGTTCTGTATAGCCATCGTTTTTTATAAATTGAGAAAGATTTTCTAAGTCACTGCTTACACTTACTTGCTTACAAAGAGATGTAAGTAAGGCTCACCTTTACAAGTATCATGTCCAAGTGCCTTGATAAGTAATATTTTTATGAATTCTTTTGAAAAAGTGTATCGAAATCGATATGTGCAACGATTGTTGACTGTCAGTTTGTTAATTTTATTGGAAATTATTATATTATTTATTCTTATCATCTCCGACAGTGAACGGTTTGTTCAAGTTTGTTCTGTTTACTCAACGTAGATAGATAAACGCATAATATGATCGATGAGCATACCTTGTAAAAAGTCAACGAAAACATCTAAAGAAAGTTCACTTGCTTATCTTTCTGTAAATGAAGTTACACGCATTGCCACTGTCTACATGCATGCATGCATTCATTGATCTATTCATTGAGTTTATGACCATAGACTGAGGACAAAAAAAAAGAAATAAATTATGCTAAACTCTACAGAAACTGTTAAGTAAAAGATAAAAAACTCAATCACTATAAATCAATTGCTCTCTGTCTATAAACTAAATAGAAAGTGATATATGTTTATATAATCCGAGCATACATACATTACATAACAGATTGTATAAAAAATAAAAAAATAAAAAAAATATTGATATTCGTATGATTGACGAATATTTGAATGAGAAAGTCCGATTTTTGAAGAAAATATTGTCAATATTTTTTTCGAAGAAATAGTTAAAGTTAAAAAATAACTCATCGAATGTCTTCTATGTAGTCCCTTCAGTCCCTTCAAGTATCCATGTACGTACAACTATTCAATTAAGTTCGGAAAATGAATTCTGTCGAAGGGTGAGAAGATAAATAAGAATTTACCAACCAACCGCACTTACCGTCTCCCTTAACAAAGCTTTGTTAGAAACGCGTCTTGGAAAACGCAAAATATTTTTTGATGGACACTTAATGAAGCTATGCATCTTCGTGGACCGCGTTTCAGTTTCTTTCTTATAAACGTAGTGTAGAGGCTAATGAATATGTCACGTATTTCTTCTAGTTTGTGTTTCGTTTTCGAATGACAAAACTGGCGTAAACATTCCCTTAGGGACAATTATTATGGGACACGGATAAAAGCTCGTTTCCACGTTTACCTTTTTATTCCATACATGATCTTAGAGAAACATTAAACACTCGTAAGAGCGCATGTTACAATACTTTTTGGGATAACTTAATAACAAATAAATCAAATGTGGTATTAAGCGATGCGGTGTAGGGTATTGAATGTTCCGTGTTGATCGACTATTATATTTTTACATATTTGAAAATGTGAAAATGTGAAATTCATAATGATGATGATGATGATGATCGTGTGCCGTTTCTCTCCATCTATGGCATTCCTGTTCCTTCAATTTTCTTTTATTGATTAATTTTGCTACTTATACTTAGAGAAAGCTATGGCAAGGTATTAAGATATTCTTATACATCCAGTGTTCCATATTGTTCATATTATATGGCAATATCGTATAGTTGTTCAGTATCGCTTTAAAGGCGTGTCTTTCTAAGCATAGCTCTATTAGGCCTTATGCTTTAGCGATACAGATTTTGGCCCAAGTGTGAACCAGTTAGTTAGAATTCAGTTAGCATGTGTGTTGCATATGATGTAGGCCCGTAAATTTGGTTTCCTCTTATTCTTGTCTTTTTTTCTGCATATTGTTACGGAAATCCCAAACCTAGTTCATTACAGCTGCGTAATCCCTAAAAGAGGGAAAAACCAAATGCACATTCGCGGCGCGTCATGCAGCCGCCGGCCGATGAAAACGATTAGCGGAAAAGCAGACAGGGATTAAAAATAAAACCATGAATTTTGGGTATAATAAAATGCTTGTAAAAATGTAGAGAAGTAGAATATGTGTGGAAGAGAGAGTTAATAAACAAAGAATAGTTGTGTTGAGCAGTCAAAAAGTATCGCTAAAAAATACATTGTAAATAATCGTACATTCCTCGCAAGGGGTTCTTCCTTCCCGTCTCGGTTCGATGCAATCGCAAGCCGCCTTCAGCGTTTTTATTTTTTGCACTGCTTTGTCCACCTTGGGACGATCGGTTTTATTTTTAGTCTTCGACGCACTTCGGTGCACGACAATTCACATTTTGCCGCTATGACGATAGCACCTGATTTCGCTCTGGATGTTCTCCTCGAGCGATGACCCTTTGGGTACTCGTCTTTCTTTGGTTGTTGACCCACGATATTACTACGGTGTGTTTGGCATGTAGTAGTCTGCAATAGCGCCTTCAATGCATACTACATTACGCTAGCCTCTCCATTTTTTAGGGCGGCTTTCTGTTTCCTTTGTTATCCAAGACCGCGGGGTCGCATGGCTGTCTACCCTTCGTCTTTTCCGTTTTCGTCAACGCTGAGTTTTGGGAAGCTTTTCGTTGACGTTCTCTCTTTCTATCAGCAACGCGTTCGTTTCTCAACGCACACTTCTCTTATACCCACTATGGTGCCTTCATGGCCTGATGAATGGGCTGCCGTTTCCCATTATCAAACATCTCAAGCAAGGAGTTCATATGGTCGCGTAACTTCTTAAAGCCCGACGTCTCCATTATTAACTTATTGGTTGCACTAGTTTGCCTGGGGCGCTCACTGAGTCTGATTTTTGCCGCCCACTGGTGATCCTGCTACTTTGGCACTTGTTTCAAAACGGTTCCCTGTGCTCATAACGCTAGCGTGGAGTCTATTCTCGCCGTTGTTGTTCACTTTGGACATCGTGTTTGTATTTGGCATTTGTTTTTACACCGATCGCGTTTCAGAATTCATGCATGTATGCATGTGTGCGGGTGGCGTATATGCGTTATGTAAAAATTTATGTATGTTGCATGTTTTATGTATTACTGCTGCTGATATAGTTATTGGTGATATCTATTTATTGAGCTGCTGTTGCTGAAGTCGTTGTTGTCACTGTAGCTGTTATATTTGTTCTTGTCGTTGCTGGTTCTATTATTCATTGCTGTTGTTGTTGCTGCTAATATTGTTGTTGATACTGATGCGTGTGTGTTGCGTATATGAGTTATATGGTTGCGTATGCTAAGGTGTGTATGTATATATAATTGTGCACATGAATGTTTGAGGGTGGAGTGAGTGTGAATTTGTGTGTAGTTACGAATCTGGGTGTCTTTCTGGCACTACTTTTGTTTCACTATTGTCTTCGTTACTGGGACCCTTGCTTGGCCTTTATGGCATATCTTCAGAGAATACCCTCACCTATGCTACATTTTTTATTTATTCTTTTTCACGAGTACAGTGAAGGAGGTGCATCTATGATAAACTGCACTCGCCTGCTCGCCTTCTTATGAAAAACGCAAAGCTGCTGCTTAATCGCATTGATTAGGACAATTTTTTTTTTCAATTTTCTTGCCTTGCACACAGCGTTGAATAGTTTCAGCTGTATACAAGTTGGACCAAAGGAAGAGAGAAAAAGTAAAATTGCGCCTTTTCCAAGAAGCTTAATGATAGCACCTGTATGAACTAGCGAAAGTGTTGAAAATGAGCGTTTTTCTTCCATCCATCAACGACGGATGAGGGTATTCGTGACTTTGTTGAGACGTTTGCAACGCCCACAATGAAGCTTCAGAAACTCCACAAAGTATATATATTCTTGACCAGCATCAACTACTGAATCGATTTAAGCATGTCCACGTGTTCAGTTATTCGTCTATCCGTCCGTATAATGGCTATTGTAAACATTCTGCTGGCTGCAAAAATGAAGCTATCGACTTGAAATTTGATAGGAACGTGGAAAGTTCTTGCACGTAGGTTAGTAGTGAAAATGGGATAAATCGGTCGAAGGAAGTGCCAACACTATCACGTAAACTGAAAAATCCCTTGATTTTTAAAAGGGATAAAAAATTGTTTTTTACTTATCACTCCCTTCATCCGCAAAAATGAAGATATCGTTTTAAACACCCTGTCTTGTTTCCGTTATGATAAATAAGCACAAAACCTCAAAAAAGTGAAAAAAATAAGATTTAATCAGTTATCACCTTTTGTGGGCATGGCCCACATTTTTGCACATAAAGAGTAGAAGGTTTCGTAAACTGCATTTGGAAATTATTAGCCTTTTAAGTTTCATATTTCTGAGTAACGAGCAAAGACGCACAGCTTTTTCTTAAGAAAAAAGGAACTGCGTTCAGGTTACGCTCCACTTCGTGCTTCGGCTCTGGCCAATTTAGCCCATTTTCAATACCAATCGGCGTGTAAAAACTTCCACCAAATTTGAAGTCGATATAGAACCAACAACAAACACCACATGGACACGTAGACGGACAAACATGGTTTAATCAATTCAGAATTTCACGCCGATCAAGATTATATATATATATATATATATATACTTTATAACGTCTCTGGAGCTTCCTTTTCGTGTTACATATATTATGAAAGAAAGCAAAATAAAAAATCGGCCTCGGACACTCCATATTACAGGTTATGAAAATTTCTTTATTTTTCTTTGCATTTTCTTTTTTAGGGTAACAGCGATGGGTATAAAAGAGTCGGTCACGACTGAATATAATTTTTTTACTTGATTTTATATTCATCTTTTTACGGCTTTATAAGCCGTTTGATAATGTTAAAATACTCTCGGATGTTGATCGTTAAAAGCGTATGCGCTTTGTATTGTGAAAGTGTTCATACATAAGTTAAAGCAAAAATTTTTACAAGAGCCATTAACATTATGTGATTCTGTGTACATCAATATGCACAACAAACACAAACATGCCCACATTTATTCAATGTAATATTTTATGCAAAGGCATGCAATGACGTTTGTTCTCGGCGACATCCATGCAAAAAAAAAAGTATATTATATTTAGGTATATGTATGCAAAGAAAAAGAAAATGTGGACGATGTTATAGTATGTTACATTCAAGGAATATGCGACTGAAACCGATTTGCTTTTTGTTTAACGCATAAAGGATATGTAGGCATTTGAATTCGAGTGTGATAACCTTAGATGTGAGCACATATGTGTGTATGGCTTAAATCGTGTGTTTATTTACATAAATGTGTACATCTGTGACTATATGCGTACATGTGTACATAGATGTTAACTTGCATTAAGAGCAGGCGCAGCTAAAACAACTTGAAGTACTGGGACTTGAGCTCATTTTAAACAGCAAACAGCTGCAACAACAATCACATCGGCAACTTAACAATTTTGACTGAAATGCAAAACATTCCTAAACAAACACATACGAACGCATATGTGTAAACGTGTGCTCGCAACATACTATATTTTATACGCGTATAACGCTATATGCATATACGTGGTTTTTTAACACGTACTTCCGACCAACCCTACGACGAAATACACAACACAACATGTCAATGCAGAAATGTTGAGTGGGTTGAACAACAGAGACAGGTGGTTCGTTGGTTTGGTTAGTTGGTTGGTTTGTTTGTTTGTTTGTTCGTTGTTTGTGCGTAACTGGTATACACATTCGTCTATATATCTGTGTGATTATAGCTTGAATTTCTTTTATTCTATCCTATGATTACAAATCCTCTCACATATAATCATGCTCTAAGATAGGCGAGCTGATACAGCTGCGTTTCAAGTTAGAAACGCATTTTCCTCTTCACAAAATCATTCAAAAGTAATGCATTGGAACAATGATTTTATTAAAAAAAAAAAAAAAAAAAAAAAAAACATTTTTTTTTTCCCTATTACACCTTGTAACTGTATATTTATGTAGCATAAGCACGGTATATTCATTTTATTATTCGATTTGCGATATTTACAAGTTCGTTATAAGATAACCAACTATCCGTTCACATCACATCACTATCAGAATCAAAAAGATTAAAAGAGTGAACGAATTTTTAGGAAAAAAGTTTGAAAATTTTGTGAACTTTTGCTATATGGAATATGATAAAAAAAGTAACATTTTAAAGAGACACAATTGATACGATTCATGATTCATTTAGAATGTTCAGAGGTTGTAATGTAAAAATTGGTTTCACATATCGTTTTATATGTAAAAACCGTATATTCGTCTATTCGCTAAGTAAGCTGTTGACAATAAACAGAGTGCTGAATGTCTTTCTTACATCAATTGCTGATAATAGGTGTATCTAAGATTCCTTTCAAAGCGAACCCCGTTTTCTTGTTTTACTTGTCCTTTTGATTACGCTCAAGAAAATATAAATGTGTTTGTGTATGTCGGTATAAGTCGTTCTTTTTGCATTTTTCATCTGTTTTTTTTTGCTTCTATGCTTGCCTGTGACAATAAATATAACATTTCTTATCCGTTTTTACGATAATGCAGTTCTTTAGGAAACCTCATCATTATCAACGTCAACATTATTGTCATCATCGTCATCGTCATAATGAAGAAAGTTTCTCATTGACATCTTGTTTTGCGCTTTAGATCTCGAATTTTTTTTTTTTTTTTTTTTTTTCCCTTTTATTATTATTTCTTTGCTCTTAATTGTTTGCTTTCAGGTTAGCATCCCATGAATGAGATGTGATATGTGTACACTTGAGTCTGTTGAACTTGAAATCAAAGTGTATAAAGCCGCTTAGAAAAGGATATATTGTGTACTCTTTCGCTTGTTTTCCTTTCAAATCATATATCGTATGTATACAAACACGGACACATTTACATCTATATCTATAATACAAAATATTTGATTCCGGACTTTGTTTGTCTCTTATTCTATACTAAATAATTGACAAGATTGACGCTTAAAATGTAAAACGCTACCGTCATTTAGATATAGATGCATGTACGCATATCTGCCAGTTATATACATATGACATGTATGTACACTGACTGATGAACTAAAGTATATTTTCTTTTTGGAAAAATTGAAAAACGTGCAAATACTAACATATTTGTGTTTATTTGTGTGCGCAGGAATGAAAACAACTTAAATGTGTTGAAAATTCTATTTTTGAACATGAAAGTCAACGAACTAAGTGCAAGACTTTGATTATTATTACAGCTTATTGTGTGAACGAAGCAGCGCATATCTATATATATATATATATATTTATTCTCTTATAATCGATTTCTCGTAATTTCATTTTAATGCAAATGCATTTATTAATAAACATATTGTTACCAAAATCTCACAATTTGAATTTTTTGGCGAAAAGTGTACGTTTTTCAAACGAACACGACCAAGGATCATTAAAAATAGGTAAGCATAAGTTCTCTTAAATAATGTGTAAATAGATCTTTTAAGAATTATAAATAAAACCTATTCTATGCTATGCTATGCTATTCTAAAAATGATAATTCACTGGTACGAACTTAATCACAAAATAAGTCCGTTAAATACGTAAAATCTTAAAGGGCAGTTCTACGTTACAACACGTTCAGCTCTATTGCGCTATTTCATTGATCTTTGAATGAATATCCAGCTTAATCTCATTTGTTCTCAAATCAAATGTTCATAATTTTTCTTCGCTATCAAACCATCGACTTTTTTTAAAGGAAGATCAACGACTTTCTAAAAGGAAGATCAACGGTAATTTTCTTGTATTTTTTGAATTGCTGGAGTTTTACCAATACCGTTGATCCTGTTGACGACAACTTGTTGATTTTTAAATCTTTAATGTCTTGATTTGCCTTTTTAATAATTGTTGAAATGGATCTCTACAAGAGATCAATCACTAAGTGTACTTTTCCATTCCATTATTTTTGATGAAGACAAAATTCACATTAGCGACCGACCGAGTAGAGAAGAGTCGCGACCCCCTAAGTTAGCGTTTGCGGGTGCAAATTTCAAGTACGGTGAGTGCTTGGTGAACGAGCCAGCAATGCGCAGCATTTGCCGTTTGGCACGTGCCATCTCCTTATCTCTTTCTCTTGGCTCACTTTTTTGTGACTGGCACCATCTTATACGATTTAAGGACATCGTCAGAATGAGTAAAAACGAAAAGAAAAACAAAAATCACCTAAAACACTACTACTTGTCCCGTACATAACTGATCTTTCCTTGGGCAATTGAACTGAGCTATATCTTTATGTACGCTGATAATGCTAAACCGTTTTCTCTGCATCTCACTCAGAATCGTGGCCCCCTATTTGTCAGTGCAATTTAGATAATTCGGTTACATCGCGTTCATTTGATGCTATGACATTAAACTTGAAACGAAAATATGTAACAAACATTGACAAAGAGTACTTATAAGACTGGGTACTCTATTGCTTCACGTAAACTAGAAAATGTGGATTCGTTGATTGCTTTCGATGTTCTATTCGATGAAGGAGTTTTTATTTCCATTTACATGTAGGCAGGGAAGTTATGATTTGTAACACGTTGATCTAAGCGGGGGATCCAGATTCTAGAAACGGGCTATAACTGAACTTGGTAAGATCGATACTTAATAATGGCTCTCCTAGATTGTGTCTTTCCAACAGATGCTACGTCGATTTAATTGATTTAGAAAGATCAAAGATAATTCTTGCTGGTTGGGATTCGTTACTTTTTTTGCCATCTTCGAACTGAAATGTTACTTTTAGCCCCATTTTCCCTTGAGAAACGTAGGTTTATCGTAGATTCGTTTTTCTTACTTAAAGTAATCAAGGAGTTTTATAGATTTGTTGACTTTATTACGTGAGATTATATATTCGTTCTTTTCTGAACTTTATTTTCATAAAGC
Source organism: Glossina morsitans morsitans (assembly GCA_001077435.1). NCBI lineage: Eukaryota > Metazoa > Arthropoda > Insecta > Diptera > Glossinidae > Glossina > Glossina morsitans. The sequence goes on along the minus strand of CCAG010004719.1, from coordinate 95,532 downwards.
TTGGCGTGTTTTAGTTTTTGAATCTGGTCGTTTCCAGAAATCCAAATAATGTCTACAATGTCCTACTTAAACAAATGCCTAATATTTAATTCTTCGCATGATACGTTGACAAGCTTAGTATGTTTAATACTGTTGACCTATTCTAATCCTAGAGAGTGTTACTTTTTCTGTGATCTCTCAATTTTAACTTTTTATTATTGAAAGCAAAAAAAAAAAAATTTTCGCTAGGGCGATTTATTCAATCAAAGACATATATCGATAAGTATGGGATGAGAAGGGCAACGATTTTTATAATATGAATATTCGTGACGTATGGGTAATAAAATTCATCTCTATTCTGGAAAATTGTATGGATTGCGAAGCTCTGCACATATTTCGCGAAAGTAACGCGCAATGGCGCGTTCTTTCCATGGGTTTCATTAAATCAACGACGCCCAGGGGTAGGAAGTGGTCCCAGCTTAGGGGATGTGCGTCCAATCGGTAAGCGTTATGTCTGTATCGATTGAGCACGCACTACGGACGGTCAAACTGCGACGATATTGGAACCCGCAAACACTAAGTTGATAGCGACGACTCTTATCTACTCTGCTATGCGACAGTCCGATATGTATCGTCATTAAAATTTTAATCTGAATATTATGAGAAGATTTGAAACATTTGTATACTTCAGCCAACTCTTCGACACGTCCCTGACGATGCTCGAACTTCGACTTTGCTGTTAACAATGCTTACGTTCCTTGTAACAGTTAATGTTCGAGCAGAACAAGAGAAATCAACTAACAGTTCGGACTTCGCTGAATTTTTCATTATATCACAATGCCCTTAACACTAGATTGCTGGAGCGAGTCAATTTGACTCATTTACGCCTATACTACTGTATATTTGGAAAAATTCAAAAACAAAATTTTTTAAAACCTGTGTTGATTTTTCGTTTGATTACGAAATGTATATAAACACAAACTCCTTGCCCTCGCCGCTATTTGGTTCCCAAAATTCCGTATGCGCTCTACCTATTTTCACGGATGTGAGTCAAATTGGCTCATTAAATAATAAAGTTTGAAAAGTTGACGCAGACATAACAGTCGAGCAGCAATTGTTCTCAACTAAATTCAGAGGTGCATTTACTAAATACGTGCCAAATAAATCAGATGAACTTGGCATCAAATTCGGCATGAAACGGTTAAATTGTCAAGCCCAACTGCGATGTAACAGAAATAAAAGTAGGGTAATCTGTTCTAAATGCAATAAAAAAATCTGCCGAAAATGTATTTTAAGAAAGGGAATAATATGTAAAAGCTGTTATAATAAAGTTTTTTAAAAAATGAAAAATTCCACAATTTTAGAGTAGAGGACCAACTTGACCCATTTCACACAAAGTAGGTATATACCCAGTTTTTGGCAATCTAGTGTTAAATAAGGTACTGTTTTAAAAACAAGACTTGGGACTCTCTGTACTTATATAATATTTCCAATGTGAAAATGGTGAACCAGTTAAGAAAAGTAAGTTTTATCTGCTAATGTACGAAAAGACTTCCTTTCTTATTTAATAATTGAATTTAATTAATTTGCCATAATTCCAAAATAAAGCTTTGTCTAAAGTTTTTTCCACTCTTCTACTTGACATCGTTCCGCATAATTCCAACAGGAATAAAAACCACTTGAAATATTATATATGCAATGTTCAATAAATATATCCTTCCTATATTCCTTTATTTGAAACACAAGAGACAAACCAAAATCGAACGAGCTGGTATTGAATCGGTTAAAGGACTTGCCCACTGGAAGGCGAAAACTGAAACCGATCTGTTTTTCTCATGGAGGCTGAAATTTTCTAAATTTATGTTATGAAGAACTTTATTATTCATGTTCAGAAATGGAGATAATCGGTCACGCCCACTTAGCTATAAGTGATTAAATTTGAATCTTTTCATTTATTCAAAGGAATTTTCTTTTTGCTTATCCATAAGGTAAACAACACAGAATGCTGAAAAATGGGGATATTATTATGGGGAGATGATAGTCGGTGTACAAGATTCGGCTCTAACTGAATATAAATAATATTCTTCCTTTTTTTTTTTTTGTTTATCATATTTATATAAATTTTCAAATATCTTCTGTCTCCGGCTAGAATATCAACAACAAGGAGAACTGAAAAAAAGCTCGCTTGGTAACTTGTGTCTGGCTGAAGTATTTAGAGATTACAAGAAAAATAGAAAAAAAGAAAACAAAGTAAATAGGAGCGAATTGGACACAGATAGCTATAGTAAAATAAATAAGTGCCTAATAAATGCCTTAATATGTACATAAGTATGTGTCGGCGGCCATCTGTACCCCGGGGTGGCCAATGCTCGTATACTTGAATTACTTGTACCAGTAAGTCGCGCAACGACTCCTTTGCTTGAAAATTGCGGTAAGCTGAAAGCAAAAATATGATACAACGAAGGAGAAGCAAAAAAAAAAAAAAGAAAATAAATAAAAGTTATTCTGCAAATCCGAATCCAGCACCTCATTTAAACATGTGCCACAACATTCCTCGTGATATCATACAAAGTCTGGGAATAAAAAACTTTTTGCCTTTTTTTTTTTTTTTGTATACAAGTATTCAAGAATAACGCTTTCTTTCCTCGTTGCTTTACGGAGTACTTGTAGTAGTTAATATCTTTCTTAAGATTTCTCCAGTACGATTTGCTTTAATAGATTTTTCCTACTTAACAACATACTTAAATCAGCGAGAAATGGACAAAGCACAAAGAAGAGCAATCATATAACTAATACAACCAGTCACTTACGGAACTTTAGGTCTGTTTATAATAAAAACAAAAAGAAGACTATAATAAGAATAAATCTGAGTCTCATGGAGTAATCTGTGCGTGTGTATGTGTGCATGTGTGAATGTGTGAATGTGTCTCGATACTTCCCCTTTGTCTTCTGATTTATAAATAATTAGACATTAATTTAATTAAGATGGCAGTCTTGCTGAAATAATGTCCGTCTCTTTTTATATTTATATATAGGTATATATCCAGAAAAGAAAAATAATAATAAAAATGAAATATATAAGTTAAGTAATTAAGATCACTTGAATGCTGTATTGGTGCACTTAATTAAGATTGAAGCACACACACTCAATCTTCACAATTGTTGTTCGCAACTTGAAGTTGAAGAAATGTGTTTGTGTATCAAACAGACACTCAGTTATCACTGAATAATGAGTGTGCATATATTTGTGTGCTTTGTGAATGATATCATGTGCGTTGAAGATAAATCCTCTTGAAATATTTGTTATATCCGCTTACAAATACTTGAAGGCGTCTGCAAAATTCATCATGAACACAACAACAACAAACACTTTAAATTCATAATCTGTGCATTTTTTAATTAAACTTTATGAGTTAAAGAAACTATAAGTTTTGACACACTTTTATTGTGAATACCACGCTCGTTGCCGCCACTACGCTTTAAGCTGCAAATGGACCATCAACAAAATATTTATAATAGAAAAAAAAAAAAAAAGGAAGAGAATACAATTAAATTCATTTGTGGGAGCCATTATAAGCGCACAAATAACACGATTTGCGTCACATTGTAAACGCTTTAAAACACTTTAACGTCAATTGATTTTACACCAAGTGTTGATCGTGATGTCTTAATAATCGTTATATTCGGTTTAGATAAAGTGTCTTGTTACCTAGTACGTACTCATCTATGCATCATGACAATGTTATGCTATACGGATATGAATGAAGCTTGCAAAGGAATTTCTGTAAGTCGTCGCTGTCTGTCTGAATACCGCACTACGGACATTTTCCTGCCGCTTTAAGAGGATTGGAGGTGTGTGTGAGACGGACACACGTGTCGTTGCTGAGCTAGTTTCACATGAACACTTCACAGACGGTTGCAACTAAACGAAATAGACTACGCTTTACCCTCATAAGAACAAACGCACGGACGAAACATACTTATCTAAGGGGCAGATTCGGTCATTCGGTACCCTACCCTACCGAAGTTGAGTCCGACGACCCTTAAGCTACTTTCCTCTCAACAGAAAACGAAATTTCTACTTTAAGTTTATAATTTTATTTTCATAAATTTTTTGTTTTATTGCATAAAATTTGTATTGTATTTTAATAAAATTTTCTTATTCTAATATTAATAACTAACTTTCTTACATTAAATACTAGATTTATTCTGATACAAAATACATTTAATTTGGTTTTCTGATATCTGAATTCGAAAGTTGAGACGTTGGCTGAGTTTGCTGGATTCTCTCTCTCTCTCTATCTCTATGCAAAGTTGATATTGCAGAGCTAAACCTTCTCGATATTATGCATTGGATGTATTCAGTGTAAATTGGGAGTTGTTTTAATATATGATTTTGATTTCAAATACGATGTATTCTTTGCTTTATATTTAGAATTCGATCATTAAATTTCCCCGGAATACGTCTCTTTAATCAACTTATTGTACATTCATTTTGATCATTTATACCAAATATACGTATAGTTTGAAATCTATACTATTGCATAGAGAACATTTTTACTCTGCTCTGCTCTGCTCTGCTCTGCTATTTTTTCGTATTTCAATTACAATGATATGACATGTGCGTCACTGTTAGGATAGTAATCTTCTGCTTTACTTTACCAACGAGCGAGATATACAACCCGACCTTCTACAGTGTTGTATTTGTAACGAATAAAATAAAAAAAAATAGAACCAATGTTACAAACTATCGTACGTAAATTATTGCTATCACAAAGCATATGCAAAATCTGATATAAGGAGAGTATCAAGCAAGATAGGTTCGAATTTAACTAGCAAAGACACTTACCAAGCTGTGTTAAGTGGTTATGAGCAAGATATGGTTCGATTTTGAGTCATACTCCGTCTAAATTAAGGAACATAAGACATTTCTATAGACGCTTCATAAATCTGTGAAATGGGATTTGACCATTTTTCCATAGTCGGTTCATCTTGATATATTCAATTTGAAAAATTTTGTTGTTTTTTTTTGTAATTTTTGTAGTTCCGAAAAGCAAAAATTGAATTTGTTTACCTTACTTGAAAGGTATTTTCATCTAAATTTATGACGTGTCCACAGATTTTCCTTATTTGGACGGATTACGTCTCCAAATCCAATCATATCTGGATCATAACTACTTAATAGAACTCTGTTAAGATATTTGGTAAGTGTCCTTGCTAATTAATACGCTACCACTACGAACACCACCGATAACCGAAACCATTGCATCTCATTTCAACCTTAAATTTAAGTTTTTCGTTTATTTCGTAATGGGTTTCCAAAAATTTATCTTTTCAGGTTACTTTAAATTAACTACTATTAGCAAAAAAAAATAAATATTTTTGTAAATTTGAAGTTAGTCATGACATAAAAAACTAATCCTTTTCACACAATGTGTATTATTGTACCATAGACAGAAACTTTGCATAAAATTTCATAGCAGTAGCTGCCGTATCGCATTTGATATTTTTTTTACGAGCTACGAGCTGATGTAAAGTTTATGCAGAACTTGTGTCGACATATAAATTTTGTCTTTTCTTTCAATTGTTTAACATTTTATGTTTAAATATAGTTTCGCTTGAATTGTAAATAAAAATAATAACATTTTAATTATTCCATGCAAGTTCCTCACTCACTTAACAAGATATGCCCAAAAAGACATTCCAATACAATTATATAGCATAACGAACATATTAGTGCAACATCATATAAAATCCGGTGAATTTATATCTTTCGGTTCGCTATTCATACTGTTCATTCGCTGCATGCGTGTGATTGTCAACATTCGAAACGGAACGATACAACTGGAATATCCATTCCTTTACTTCATTAGAAGATATTCTACATATTCTTTGCTCATTACGCACAATATTATAAAAGCTTCAATTCTTTCAAGAATGTGATTGTTGTCTGTCCGGGAAGGGTTATGACACCATCAATGAAAGATTTACGGCGTGCGCCGCATCTACTGCTCCGTTCTGTTCTGCTTGAATTAATACAATGATAGTTGCATACGTTCCTATTGTATAAGTGTACATAAATATACATTAACTTGGCATATGTACATATACATATATATATATACACTGCACAAATAAATTAATAGGTCTTTCCTCATTTTATTGGAGTACATATTTTTAAACAGCTTTCAACTCAATTGTGTTGAAATGTTTTAAGTAAATTCGTTTGCATACCGTTGATAAATAAATTTTAATTTAGTTGCGCGTCGCGAAATTGTTATTCCATGAAATGGTTGTTTGGATTTGCCGGACCGTATAGCAAATGTTTGTCTGCGCACACTGATGTAATTCAAGTTTAGAAGACTCTTACATTTGTTCAGATAACCTAGCAGTTTTCGCCCTTGATGTTCAGCACTTTAGACGTTGCATTTTATTCGAAATTTATGCAGATTAGATACAAAAACTTTTGAATAAAACAAAATGTGTTTACATTAAAATAAAACAAAATAAATATGTAAGCAAGTAAGAAAATTAAATTCGGTCGGGACCGAATTTTTTATACCCAGCGCCGTTACCCTAAAAAAGACAAAAGAAGTAGAAGAACTAAATTTTCGTGCTCTATAATATAGAGGGGACGTTATAAGCGTGTCCTTTGAAAAGTTCAGGTCAATTCCAAATTCTTTTGCAAATTCGTAGGCGATATCTTCATTTTCGCTAACGGGAAAAGATTTACCACTCCTACTACAAATTTTCACAAATATTACAGATTGACCGATGAACAGGCGGACATGCTTAGGTAAATTCCAAATTGGAAAATGGCCAAAAATTTGCCTACTTTATGGTGTTTTTAAAACTTATTTCTACGCATCATAAAGGTATTGAAAAAATAATTAAATTTTGATACACTATAGTATTGGGTAGGCGTGGTCAGTTTTTTTTCATTTTTATGCACAGATGCTATATAGCATTGTTCATAGAGTATGCGATAAAATTTTTGATAATAAACAACAAACCAGTTTTTCATTCCTTTTGAAAAACAGAGGTGTTCTCGATTTACGTGCTGTGCTGTAGACGTGTACTTAGACAGATTTGGCCCATTCGCAATACTAACCTGCGGCCATTGACTATGTTTCCTATGTTTCTGCCAAATTTGAAGTCGGTAGCTTCATTTTTGCGGCCAGAAGAATATTACAGCAGACATTATACAGACGAACAGATGGAAATGCGGATTTGGAATTTGATGCTGATCAAGAATACATATACTTTGTGGGGTTTCTGATGCTTCCTTCCGGGCGCTGCAAACGTTCTGACAAAATGAATATAGTCCTCATCCTGCGGTGATGGGTGTAAAAAGAAAAAATATTCTCTTTCCTCACATTTTGTACTCTTTCTTTTATTACATTTCACAAATTAAAGACAATTTTTTCTTTGAAACAATGCTGGGATGCTATTAATCGGAAATCTATATAAATTTGTATAAGGAAATCTATGTAGATTTCGACAAAAGCTAGACTTACAAATATTCAAATTTAATTTCCACCGTATTTTTTCTATTTTTAAAAACTTCTTTGAGTTTATAATAATATGAAAAGTCGCGTTATTGAAAATCTCAATAGGAAAATGCAATTTTAAAGATTCAATGCAAGAAAGTAATGGTTTTGAGGCAATTAAGCGATTAAGCAATTTTTTGATAGATGTTAAAGGATTGAAGCGGACGGTGAGGCATGCCTATATATTGCCTCCTATCTAACTGAATGTCGAATATTTTTATGTAATGCTAAAATTGAATCACCTTCCTACTCAGTGGAAATAACCATCATAACTAAACCAAATAGATCAGACATTGTTGTTTGGAAGCTGGTATAAGTCAATTAATTTACTGACAATACTTTCTAAGATATTTAATAGAATATATTTGCGAAGATTGCTATCATTTCTAGAACAAAAACTTGTTATTTCCCACCATTAGTACAGCTTCAGGAATAAACGAGATACCACTGAGCACTGTCAGGGTGTCAATTCGTACATAAGAGAACCCATTGAGAAAGAAAATTACTACGGTGGTGTATTTCTAGATGTGGAAAAAACGTTCCATAACTTTTGGCCTGATGGGCTTCGTTCCAAATTTTAAAAACTGCAAGTTTTTCAAGTTCAATACTCTGCACAATTTATACTTAGAGTTTGCCAATCGCCGACAATATTTTAAGTGCGACATAAGCATATTACACAGCCGTCCTATTTTCATCAAGTGGTCACGATTGCGCAAAATACCTTAGCTTACGTATTAATCAAAGATTAACATGGAAAAGTCATACAAAAGCTAGAGGCCAGCAACTAAACTTAAATACTAGAAGACTGTATTCTCAGCTCATTTGTCCAGATTGTCACGTTAGTCTAATAAATAAATGAATTTTATACAAGAACATGCTGTGTAAGCTATTTGAACTTACGGTACATAATAGTGGGGAAGAGGCAGTAGCAAAATATTTCGTCAGACTGAATAATGACGTAAATCTCTTGGCAAAATTCTCTTCTATGTGAGTTCAATAAAACAAAAGATTGAAGAGTTTATTTTTATAGCATTTCCATTTACGATCAATTAAATTATTTTTGTTCCTCAAAATAATTTTAATGAATTTTCTAAGCATGACAACAATGCCATCTATTTGCGAAGTTCTATGGCACATCCTCCCCATACGTCGTATATAAGCTTAGGTTAAGAATTGTCAAAACGATAGTAAGTAAGCTTAAAGCATAAATACAAAACTTCACTTCTTATTTAGCTATCAAACGTGCAACATTACAAGCGACGACGAGGATAAAAGATTAAAGATTAAAAAGTAATAAGTGCGCACTCATGCATATACATGAAACCGGTTTTGCACAAGAATTTCTTTTTCATACAAGAAGAATTACAGTTTTGTTGTAGTATAAAAATATAGAAGAGTACAGTTAGTGCTGTACTGTGCATAAACTTATATAAACGAAATATAAATTTCTTTTCCGTAAACAAAATTATAAAGAGAAAAATGGCGCAGGGAAAAGCTAACGCGATGGTATGCCGCAATGAAGCCCTTTTTACCACATCAATGGCAACAAGTTTAAAGCAATTCCGCCCAGGTAACGATAAATGGAGCAATTGGAAAGCAGTCCTCTAGACCCACATTCTGTAGAAATCGCACTTGAGGAAGACAAAATAAAGGCATCAACTTTGTTGAAGATCGTCAGCCTTCAAGCGTATGGGCTGTTAAAGTAGTTATGTTACCTAGAATCCGTGCGATACGTTAAACCAACAGTGTTTTCCTCCAGACAAAGTTTTTTTGAAGTAAAAAAAAAGAGGAAGAGTCGGTATCTACTTGGTATGCGCGGGCAAAAAAAAAATATGGCAATGGAATGTCATTTGGGGGCACAACTACAACCATTTGTTTTAAACAAATTTTTTACGGGTTTGGATAGAAAAATTTTCGAAAGATTTTGCGAAGCAAAAGTATATACAAAAGGAAGACCACACAATGAGATTAACTATCTAAAGAAAAGTTCAGCAAAGAAAAATTGTAACAACAAAGAAGAGAGAATTGGCAACAAAAACAACAAACATCATAATAATAACCGTAATACGAGAAAGAAGAAGTGAGCACATGGCGGATGGAAAAACCACACAAACGATAAATGTAAATAGAATAAAACAGTGTGTGTTTGTTACAAGTGCTAAAAGAAAGGACAACACAATAAGTACGGTTCAAGTAACAAAACTAAGTTTCTCAGATAGTTGTTGCAAAGAAAAAGATGAAAATTTCAATGACAATTCTAATTTTTTTATTTACATCGTAACGGACGAACATTTTTCCAATAAAAGAAAAGAAAATGAATTCTCTAATCGATACCGGTGCCGCATGTTCATTAATATCAAAGGAAATGTTCGTTAGTTCCAAAAAAAAAAAACATTTTGAAACCATGTGCAGATAAATGTTGCCCAGACAAGGGCAATAATATTGAAGCTTCCTCACATTCAGGACGTGACCGCATTAATTTCGCCCACTATTTGCTTCATTTTCTACATGGCAGTGAAGTTGAAGATTCTTCGAAGATGAATTTTGGGATTTCCTGGTTACGTTTCTGGCGACAATAAATTAAATTTGAATTTCAAAGATATTCCCAGGGAAACAAGTCGTGACTCAGTATTAGCAAAAATTTAAGGGAAGCTATAATTATTGATTCGTTTTCTAAATGGGTTGAAGTTTTTAATTTAAAACTAAAACCATAACTAATAGTTTTACTATCAGTCATTTATGTGATATGTTCTGCAGATTTGTTCTTGCCGACACTTTAGTAAGTGATAATGGAAGACAGTTCGAATATTTCTACAATGAAATAATAGAAAATATGTTTAAACAGCGCCAGAAAATTCTAGCAAATCTTCGGAGAAATGTAAATCTTGATGAGATTGTAAATGCGTTCCCGTTCGATTGTAGGGCGACAAAACATGGTTTTTCCTACGAAGTTGTTGTCAGGTAAAGCAATTACAACTCGTTTCAGCATGCTTTGTCGTCTACCCTTAGTTAAAATCATAATTTTGAAAGTCACCTCATAAACATGCAAAAATTATAGAGGATCAAATAGCATTATGTTCGATTTAGGTAAAAATATTTTTGTTAAGGATATTCAAGCCCTAATAAAAGTTCATGGTAAGAAGCTATAGTCTCAGAACGTATTCACCCGCCATCATATCGTTATATATTAATTAATACATAACAATAAAATAGTTGATGATGATCCAATTACCCAAGACATATCAAAATGTGGCGCATTAGCATCTGAGGTGGGTGATGAGCAGGGAAGCGTCCCTCCGATACAAGAGCAGAATAGATTACGTAAATCAAGGCGTGTGCCACGTTTAAATTATAAACAATACTTTCATATTTTTATGTAATATTTATAAAACTAATAAGTAGTTTTATCAATGACAGTAAATGGAATTTTGTATTACTAGATAAGATTGTTGCTAAGCCATGAGTTTATTGAAGTTGATGTATGAATCTTATGAATTGATATGACCTTTTATATTCCTTTATATTATTCAAATGGCTGTTGGGAGCCGTTTAATAATACCATCTATTTGTGAGGTTCTATTGCACATCCTTCATACATCTTATATAAGAAATGATATTAAGTAAGCTTTCAAGTATAAGTAAACAACTTCACTTCTTGCTTACCCTATCAAACATGCAACATTACACTAAGTTTATACGATTTTTCGATGGACTGTAAATTAAATATGTTATAAAAAACAAAACAATTAAATTTATCATAAAAATATAGTTTTATCAGTACAATTGTAATGAATGCTATCCATACCATCATTATTAGGGTAGGAATTTCACCCATGATCTCTGTATGTCAACACCATTTAGAAGAAAATACATTGTCAAGAAGTTAGCATAGTTGCCTATAAAATGTGAAATAATGAAAAATTAATAAATGTACATAGTTCAAGGCCCAAGAGGGTTCATGTTTAAACCGATCCTCCATATAGTAATAAATTTTTCTTTAACATATATAACAAAATATGGCGGCTGGTTGAATTTAAACTATTTTCTCAATCGATTGTTATCGCACGTTTCCAAAAATGGGAAGCTGTAATCAATCAATTATTTTACATTAACAGGCTGATAGGTTTTTCCATAAGAACTCCACTGCAAATATTTTGCAGTGGGATGTAGTCATGAATGAGATTCTCTTCGAAAAATATTACCATAAGTTTTAATTGAAGTATTCCTTTACGTTTAACGCTAAGTGAAAGACGTTTCTATTTAGTGTAAAATTCATATTAATAACGCGTCATTATGCTCATAAGCATGTTTTATTAGCAAAGCTTGGGCGGAATAATTCCTATCAAAGCTTAGACTTGGTGGCCGGAATATTAAAAGAAGAAGAGGAACTTGAAACAAAGATGAAATATTTAAAAATTGTTTTTTCATTAAACTTGAGTATATTTTGCGCACATTGCAAATATGAACCCTACAGTAGTTCGTTGTAATAAAAGCAACAACTTTTGTTCTTTGTATTCAATAGTATTTTTTATATATCCATAGCAATATATTATATACACATGCATATATATACTCACACAAGCACGTGACGCTCCTACACTGCCTGTAAAAAAATGATGAAAATTTGCCACGCCCACCGAGCGATATATATATATATATATATATATATAAATAATGTATATATAAATAATGTATAAAGTATAAGTGCATATATATATGTGTATACATATATAAATGTATGTATATACGTGTGTATACATATGTATAGATGTGTGTATACATAAATATATGCATATGTGTGTGTATAAATATATAAATATATATATATATATATATATATATTTGTGTATACATATATAAATGTATATATATATTTGTGTGTATACATACATAAATATATATATACATCCGTGCGCGGGTGTTTGTACTTACTAGATTAAAAATTCTTTCAACTTATTTTAATCTTGATATACACAAACATCATTTTAATGTACAAACTGAAAACAAAAAAGAAGTGAAGAGAAGAGCAGACTAAAAAAACACGATTGACCTATTTTTGCAGTTTTTTTTCTCACTATAAAAACAAGCCTATATATATATATATATATATTTTATATAGAACCACAGAGAACATTACTAAACATATGGTTTTGGTTCTCTTTGGTTCATGTTTTATTCGGTTTATGATTTTTGAAGCGAATAATAAAAGAAAAATTTTTATAAAAACTTTTTAAAATAAAATTAAAACGCGGCAAAGTGTCAACATTTTTAATGGTAAATTCACTTCACTCAGTTCAGTTTCGCAATTTTGCATATTTGCATTGTTGAGTGAAAAAAGAATAACCGGCTCAGTTTTTAAAAACTGCATTCTGTGGAACTGAATTATTTTAAGTGCGTAATATATTCAGAGATGATTTTTGTGTGAAATTTTTGTTTCTTTTGTTTGTCTTTTGTTTGTTAATTTAAATTCATGTCTTCGTACAGTAAATAATACCATTCGGCGCTGTAAAGGTTTAACTTTTCATTTCCAAAGCTAAGTCGGTTAGTTCAAAATTAAATATTTCGGACGTCACGACGTAGTGAATTAATTTTTTCTTTCCGATACCGGCGATATGGGTATCATAGAAGGGAATTTGGAGAGTAGATTGCGATAAAGGGTGTTAGTTGTAATTTAATTATGGTGAACGTTTCATAGATAAAGTCTTGAGCGGTTAGAAAAAACCGATTTCTTGAAATCGTGGAATTAGAATCTTAAGCGGACCAAGCATTTATGCGGTGGATATGCGAGATTCGCCCTCGCCCCCGAATACAAGTTATTACTTGTTTTTTTTTCTGTATCATTGACAGGAGTGGAGAATACGACCGTATTCTCCATCCTCTATGCAAGTACTTTACTGGGAAAGTACGTCAAGCGCGGATTTCAGACCTCACTCTATAGACCAACGTTAGCAAGTAATTTATGGTGTCCCTTGTATTATAATCAATTAATAGCGATTTGCTTGCATTTCATTTCTTACGCACATGTGATAATTTCATTACTCATTTCAGCGAACGTTTGCGTTATATAAATTTAGATTAATTTTTTTAATTGACTTTCTACACACGTCGAAATAACAAATCAACGTCTCCGTCTACTGTTCGAAAAGCTAAGCAAAAATAACAAAAAAAATCAGTTATGTACATGTCAGACCGAATTTTTCGATAGCGACCGTTGATGTGCTCTTGATGATTGACAATAAATACGGCTTAAAATTAAAACAAATACAAAAGTTATAAACGACTATGAATTAACCTTTGGCACCCATCACTTTTTTGGCCCAATGAATTCATGAATGTCGTCGCGAGAAAAGCAAGTTCGCTTGTTTGGTGTGGCATTGGATTCAAACCGTGTGCTTGACCCAAAATGAGGCAGAAGTATTAAAAAGCTTCGCTCTTATCAGAGAGCGGGTGGTGAGACATGTCGATATAACTTATGTCCATCTGACCACTGGAAACTACCCATCACCGGAGTGATAGATGACAAGCTCTCGTTCCAGGATCGTTAGGCGTAGTTAGGCTAAGCCTTTACCAGAGGTACACATATGTACATTTATTTTAAAAAAGCTCAAAATGTCAAAAATCAGGACTGGTTTAATGGGCGTGGCAAATTTTTGTTTCTTTATTGAAAAAATAATCAAGTTTGGTATACTTGCGCCCTATCTGTCTTGTTTACAAAATCCCACATTGTTGCTTGGTTGTTGATTCTTGATAACATTTCCTACAACTACATTAATATAGTTTACATATATAAACGGTGTGATATTTTTGTGTACATTTGTGGATGAATTTGAAGGTATGCTACTAGGTACAAGCCGTTCGTAAATATGTTATCATCACAGATATGATAAAGTGTATGATTCAGATGAGCGTTGATAGTCATTTCATCAGAACACCTATTTGCTCTTTGTCTCCCTCCCTCTCGTACTAGAAGCCCTTTTATTTGTTGCATTCACATTCGCGGTCTTTAAGTAAATGTTATTCTGGGGATCACTTGAAAGCGTTCGGTGTGTCCGCTAAAAAGCCAAAAGTTTGGGGCAAGTTTTGATTGTGAATTCGGCTACAGGGTTGTATGCATTTCCACTGTCATTTCGTAAAAGACAAAGCGCAAAACATGAATTGCTCTCTATAACAAACACGACAAAGACGTGACAGAAATAAATTTGGACACGACGTTTTATTGTCGTGGGATTGCAGTCTAGTGAGAAAAATAATGTAAAATTTGTTATAATAAAAGGCAAGTCGTCTCATATTTTGAAACGCGGTTCTTCAAACTACGAATTCTCAAAAGGACAAACAGCATAACTCCTACAATCGACATTCTTTTCATTTGAATTATTTACAAAGTCTTTAAAGTAACATTCTGAAGACAAATAGGTGGCGAAATTTTGACAAGAAAATTGAAACATTTATAATTGAACACTTTCATTCAAACTCATTTATTAATCATAAAAAAGTCAATAATTTTAAATTCGACATGTTTCTCGAGCTATGTACATTAAGCTTAAATGTTTTTTCTTTTTCTTGACTTAAGCTTGAATCACATAGACTTCTTTTGACAAAGCCCTTTAAATTAAAGATGCCTCGCGACAATGGGCCCAGCGTTGCCATATGTTTTTTTTTCTTCAATTTTAAAAGTATTCTTAATGACCTTGAATATTATTGCGTTACCTATTCTTCTATGTTTTGGGCTGCGACAATATTGTTAACTCTTAACGGTTAATGCCCTTCCATGTGTAAATATACGTCCTGGTTTGCATATGTAAGAGACAGACACGCACGTTCTACATTGTACAAATTACGAAATGACAAAAGAGACGACAAGGAAGTTTATAATTCTATAGTTGGATCCATAATCGACTGAAGAACTTCATCCCAACCTTATTATTTCTTCGCAGAAGCATTGAAAACCTTCGCCCGCTCTCAGCCTCACATTTCTTCAACGACCGTCTGAATAAAGCTACACTACAAGAATAATGAAATATAAGCAAAGGAATAAATCTAACAATGTCGCTCTTAATGCGACCGCATCTGACAATTATTTTGCACCCCACTCAGACTATTCTTGAGGAAAATCTTGATGATGTGTCCACACCGGAGCAGCCTTTAAAAATGTATATAGCACCAATTAGTGTTTTCAAGTGGAAAACTGAGGAAGAATACTTCTTGTGTCAAGCTCTAAATATGAAAAATTATTTCATTACGAAAATTTCTGTTGGGATTAAGTTTTTTGCTAAATCCCTTCATTCGCAAATTTAGTTATGCCACTAAAGCAGGGGACGAAACCTCTATCTCTATCATCAAAAAATACCTCATCAATATGGATACTTCAAACTCGACGAAAACAAGGGCTCCAATGATAACCCAGTCTTCATCGTCTTTGTGGTGTACGTTGAACAAATGTACATAACCAAGGAAGAACTAAGGCGGAACTATGAAAGTATGCTGGCATTTCCAGAAATTAAACCAATCGAAGATTACATAGGGGTTTAGCTACCAAATGTTCGGCCAAGGCGCTTCTCACTCTAAAGTTAGTACGTTCTGTGCACGTTTTGCTGGACGACATAGCACAGCAGAGGGTAAAGTCTCCACCACTACCATGCCAACTGCAATGGATGACATCAATTTTCTTCAGCACAATGTCTATGTAGAGCAACTTACCTCAAGATTAAGGAGAAGTCTCGCCCAGTTCGTAGATGTCAACCTGACATCAGCAACAGTCATTCAATACCAGCGCTTAGTTGAACAATTCCTTCACTGTCGCGGAAAAAGTAAAAACTTCGCGCGCGGACTCATAAATAGTCAGTCAGTAGTAGTTGTCAGGAAAGATGTACCTCATATGCTACTCCCAATTATTAGGGCTAATGTCATTGAAGATATAAAAAAAACTTCAAACAGCTACGCGCAGTATGTATATCTACTCGTGTTAATTCCCAGGAGCTGTGCCAATCGCAGATCGGCAATTGCCTCTGATATTTATAGATTAACAACAACGCAACAAGATTATATCCTCGCTGGTGATTTCAACTTTAGATATTAAGGATGGCGTTGTATCGGGGCTAACGTATGGGGAAATGTTTTAATTGAGAAATTGAACGCGTACAGTATGAATATTGTTTTTCCAAAGGGCCCCACACATGTAACTTCTAACGCAAACAGGCAAATGGCTATAGTCGATTTTTTCCTGACGATTATATCTGAATCAATGCCTTATATAAATGAGCTAAGCTCTGATCATCTGCCGGTTAGAATTACTATCAACGATAATGTCAGCACACCTCAACGTTTCAAATAGGATTTTAAAAATTTTAAATGGACACTTTTGCCCACTTCTGTAAACACCCATTCAAGAACTTCAGCTCTAATAGATATATAGGATCTGTATTTTATCAATACTTACTGATCATACAGTTTTACTTTCTTCCGAAGTTTTAGCATTAGATATAATAACTAAACGACAAGAAGCGCTGAACAAAATATTAATATACTTAAGGAAATGGAAAATAAGGGTAAATTGCTAAAAGCCACAGGCATCATGTTGTAGAAGGAAAAGGAAACAATGTTTTATTTCTTCAAGTATCATAAACGTCAATGATCACCCAATCTAGTGGGAAGAGAAAGTTACATATTTGGAAGTATGCTCGATCAGGAATTGAATTTCAAATATCACTTTCCATATATAAGTTAACAAAATTAATATTACAGTTCGAATTCTACACTCACTCATTAATAGGAATTCATTTTTATAATACTCACCGCTGTAAGATAAGGGTATACTTATTTTGTTTTTTTTTTTTTTCGTAATATATGCAGCACCCAAAAGGATCAGCGCGAAATTCTGGGTCCATTAACCCATGTCTGTCCGTCTGTGTGTCTGTGTGGTGTGTGCTTTTGGCACTCTCCTGGCCGCATAAATGAAGATAGTAACTTCAAATTTACTAGAAACGTTTGAAGTTTCTACACGCATGTTGGTATTGAAAGTGGGGCAAATCGGTCGCAACGGAAGCGCGCAGTGCGTTTTTTGTCAAACTTGCAAACTTGCGTGCAAAAATCGGCGATGCCCACAAAAAGTGCCCACAAGTGATTAAATTTTGTTCCTTCACTTTTTTGAGGTTCTATGCTTATTTATCATAAAGCAAACAAGATCGAATGTTTAAAACCATTTTGCATATTCCTCAAGTGAAAATATATTATCTGCCTAAAAATGGGTTAACTCTAAAATGAATATAGTAGAGACCGCGGCCTGGTGGATTAATTTTTCTTAATAATACCAGCGAGATGGGTACCAAATAAAAGAGTGGTGGATATGCGAGATTCGGCCCTCGCCGAATATAACCTTCTCACTTGTTAAGCATACTAAATAAGAGAATGATTTTGGAATCTGCCCTTCATACAATTATATTTTATGCAGCCCCATTGAGGTGAAATGGCGCACAATCTGACATTAAAAATTTACAAATTGCACAAAATAAAATTTTAAAAATGATTTACAATTTACCTTGGAATCGTTTCTACCAATCGTTCACATTCTCTTACAGATGTAGAATTACTTTCCATCAGATTAGAAACTCAGAACTTTAGTACCAGACGTTTAAACTCAGAATTCTCTCACATTAATGCTTTACGCTCTTATTTCGACTTCAGTTATTTAAAATAGTTGTAAGTATAAAATATATTTATTTATTTATTTATTTATTTTTTTTTTTTTTTGGCTTCATTTAGGTTTGCGCACAATTATTTGCTCCATTATAAATTTTACTGTGTCTGCTCTAAATATTTCGCAATGCTTATGAATATTTATTTAATAGTAAAAGGAAATATTTTTGAACATTTAGTTTTGTATGTATTATTAGTTAATGATATTGTTGTTATAATACATGAAAATAGATAAAATGAATTGAATTGAAAAAAATAAAAATAAAGCTACACTGACACGTTTTAGTTTGGAAACACTTTTAAATGAACAGAAATACCCTCACAAGCCATCTGCTAGCTTAGCGGAGAACTTAATAAGTAATTAAGAACTAAGCTATTGGGATGTAATTTACCTGCAGGGTTTCATTTGGCACAGATCTTTTCTAAGCGGTCGGGGAATAGCCAGAAATTTCAAGGAGAATACTTCTTCTATTCTAGAAGGTTTTGAAACGCAAAAATTACTGAAGAATTTATAGAGGCTTCTCTCTTCAGCTACTTAAATGCAACAACAGTCAAGAGTTTTCAAGTCGTCATCATTCCTTTTCTAATACTTAGTTTAACGCATAGGCTCTTGTTGCAAAGTTGGGGACAACTTATCCTTACAGCCAAGTTCCAAATAGGTAAACCTACGGCAAATTCCATGAAAAACACGCCCACAATAGGCAGAAAAGGATAACTTGCAGCGCTCTTAAAAGCGATTAGGTCTTGAAAACCTGACAGAAACATTACTTAGAGGCAGTTAAAAGATCGATTTAATAATAGATCCGATCGTTCAATTTATTTATACGTACATACATTTAACAACATATTCTCCAATGTGAATTGATTGGTTGTGAAAGTGTTTTTCAAAAAATGGTCAGTTTCCTAATTCTCTTGATTTATTCGAAATTGCATTAGAACATTTGGAATGGTTTTCGATAATGACTTTTTTACTTACTCATTACTTATACTCCTTTGGAATAAAGACTTATACTTGACTTATGTCAAATCTTGGATAAAAATTTCCCTTCAAACTTTCGATTCTTTCACGAGATACTTAGCATACTTTCTTATGTTGTTGAAATAATATTTTCGAAATAACATGGATAACAATTTCATGCTGATGATAAAATGATGCCCAGTTTTTAGGGATGTAATTCATACGTCATACATCGTCACAACATTCTTTCTCTTTCCATCATGATTAACAAGTAATCGTTAAAAAGTTGAAAGAAACTAAAGCCAGCCGCTTGTGACATAACCTCAAACGCGATACAAAAAATAAAAAATCCATAGGAGAAGTTTGCGTGCTTTGAGTAAAATGATCGTTTTGTGTTTTCTGAGTGTTCTCAACTGAACGATGCTAAAAAGTGAAAGAAGTGCATGTACATAGGTAAGTAGGCTCAACTTCGTTAAAGAAACATTCGATAATTGGAAAATGGTCTGAATCATTTAGTCCTTTTCTATTGCAGTCTGCTACCCTGCCTTCTACTTATAAATAGTGCTTACGCTGATAAAGTTGATCACAGTTTGTAAATTTGAATTGGACTTTGTTTCTCATTCTTTTTCTTCTTTTCCAATCGTACTGCTTAATACTGCTTACTCAAGATGTATTTGTTCGTCTGTTGCTTAAGCCGAAAGAATAGCTTAGCTTTAGAATATATAACGTACATACATACAATAAAAATGATCAGGTATTTATCTATATAGCTTTGTATTTGTATATATATTTATTGGTTGTATTGGTTGTATAGATATATATATATAGATATATATATATATATATATAATGTATATATATATATAAATATGCTTAACTAGCTGATCCATATCTTTTTTTCACTTGTTTCGTTAACAAATTTTGACTTGTGGTTTTTCTACTGATTTTTAATTTTGTTCATTTTCGGTGCTTTTTATTATTTTATTCAAATGAACTGTATTTTAATGCTTCTCAGTTTTTATGGCCTTTTGTGTTAAATGAAATTGTATTTTGCGGTTTCCTCTGAAAATTTTAACAATTTAGTGTCTATTTTTTCTTTCACCTTTTTGCTTGCTATAGATTATATGCGCAGGCACGCCCGTTGTAAACATCGAAATTAACTGAAGACTTATAAAAACTTTTAAAATTAAGTTTCAGTGTAAAAATTTTTTTCGTGCCAAATATCTGTTACTATGCTATGTTATATGTATCTGAAATTTAATCCTTTTTTAAAGGTTCAAAATTTATACTCAAATAAAAAATGAGAAAAGGTTTTCTTAAAAATCTTCCTCTAAAAGGAGACAAGCGTTAGGTACCGCAAGTGTATAGAAGAGCGCGAAGAGTGTAATGCAGAGAGACTGAATGTTCTAAATTTCATCTAAATATCCTGTTAATGTGTTTTAAACGTGAATTAATGCTGCATGCAACATAATCCGATTATGAAATATTTGCGATAAGCGATAAGCACCGATCGTTGTTGATTATTATATTCTTCTTTTGTAGCATTCTCTGCAATAAATTGTGTTGTTTTAATATAAAAATATTTAGAATCTAAATACCTGTAAAAGTAAATTTACTGCTATGCATGCCAGCGGATGGCAAAACTTCTCTGTGTGAGCGGTGAGCGTATATGTCATAACTGGCCGTCTGTTTGTGTCTTCATTTCATTTCCTCTCTTTTATTGCCTCTCTTTGAAATTTCATTCAATACGAAAATGCTTATGGAGCAGCCACTGGTCGCTAAGGGACGGTTCAAAATTATCAAATGATGTCTAAAATGTTTGCGACTCTTCCATTGATGTACAAGTTCGAGTTAACAGCAGTATTTCTTCTTATACCAAATAGATTAAATTATTTTAATTTAGGTAACCGCATCCTGCTAAAAGGGCTAAACAGAGCTGCCCCTACCTTTGAAATTGTGTTATTCATTTTGAAAGGAATTGTGAAAAAATTCTTCAAGGGAAAGTATTAACACTCCTTTCTTTGGTGAAATAACCAAATCCGATTGATTTTTAGTGATAGGTAAATTTCTTCATTTCGAACACCATTCAAGTTTTGGAAATATATGCATGCACTTAATAAACTTGCAAAATTTATCTTCATTTACGTAAATAAATAAATGTGAGCAATAAAATAAACAAATAAAAGGCATTTCTTTACAACCTAATTGCATATTACTACAAATAAATTGTGTACTGTGACGACTATACTCGTCATCAGTAAATTTTTGCGACGCAATTTAGATGCAACGAATGGCAACCAAGTAAAACACTTTCTTATAAGTCCACATGTTGTCATGTTAAATGCCATAGTTAAAGATAAACTTAAATATACTTTTCCTTTTTTTATTATGCAATTTCGAAAAGAAAAAATTATATTTTAAGCGTGCTACGCAGAACTGAACTTATTTAACAAAATTGAAAAAATTTCAGTAAGAGCTCGTTATGCAATTCGATTACTGTATTATGCTTACTTTTTCTTCAAGATGAGCGAAAATCATGAAAATATCAGTAGATCTCCATTACTATTTCCTTTAATTACAATAATTATATGGGAAGACAGATAGATGAAGGGACCAAAGAGAAAATAGAGCTTGCCATCGAAAGGGTTCTTTGAAAATTTTTTCCCACAACTCATTCCTTTTTCCGTTCAAATACTATTTTTTTCGTCCTTCTATTTCCGTTCTTTAAATACACGTGCTTCGCTCTCTCGAAACGGCTTTAATTACCGTACTGAACACGATTTTCAAACTTAAACACGATTAAAAATTCTATTTATTCCTCCGTCCCATCAATCCAAGTGTTGGCCTACTTCGAGAAAACGGGTATTCCGCTTACTATGAAGCTTGTAAGAATGGGTCTCCATTCCTGTCAATGCGCCCTTTTTCAGTCTAACAACTTCCATTAGTATCATAACCATGTACCATTTTTCCTTTTCATCTTCTGTGATGCCATTACATTTTAGGTGAGTTAGAGTTAATCCTTGTTTTCTTTCGCTACTGCATGCATAAAAATTTCTTCCTTTTCCGTCAACTTGGAGCTCGTGACGTTAGTCACAAGAGTATCCTATCTAAAGTGGCAATACTTGTTCTCACAATCTTTTCCGAGTGCCGACTAATTTAGGAATTTTAGCAATCGCAATTTCAAAGCATTGATTTTAGGCTTGCCATTTGAGAAACGCTACATCCTATCTGGTTGTACCGTCCACACTTATTAGTTACATTGTTAAGTTAACAAAGTAGTTCTTCAGCATAATTTTGCACATAAAACAATGAAATTGTGGAGAATTCGGAATCAGCAACCAAATATCCACGTCTCAAATTATGCTAAAGGACACTTACTGATTTTCGTATTGCTTGTCCACTTTCACACGTTATGCACGAAAATATGTTGAGATCTATGCAGTACAGAGGTTTCGTAACATTAAAGTATTTGTTGATGTCAACTTCGCAGTAATACGAAAAATGCCATGATTTGAAATCAGCTAAGGGTATCTCACTTTCGAGAACTCTTTTTTTTAATTTTTTCAACGTGTGGTCTTAGTCGTCCGATCGGTTATCTTTCCGAACAGGTTGATATTAGTTTTGTGTCCGTTTTCCGGGCTATATAGGAGATAATGCCTTTGTAGATTTCTCCAATGGTGTCCAGCCGACAGAAAGAGTGGAGATTCGCGAAAGCTTTATTTCGTTTCGTTTGTTTTTTTATGCGATCAATTAATTGTTCAAGGGATCGTATTGGAAATTGAACGCAGCATGGCAGCTTGATGGTTCACTACTTGGCTAAACGGGGCTAAAGAAATTTTCTTTCCCCCATTCAGTAGTCTGTCGAAGCGGTGTTCTTTGCTGTTACATATTTTCTTCTTGAATTGGTGGCGTTTTGCTTTTTATACCAGCTGATGGTTCAACGAGCTTTTTGAATTCTCTTTCAAGCGAATATTACAAACACATATAGTTATGTTCACTCTTGAGGGCTTTTAATTATTTAAATGGCGTTCAGGCACTTTAAACAGAATTCCGCGATCAAAAATTAAAGAAGTATATGTATATGTATTATAGTCTGGAATACATATGAGTGAACGCTAGACATGACGAATTGTTCATCCATGTCAGCATCGGATGACAGGAGCATCTTCACATAGACAAAATGTGCTGACATGCACAAACAATACCGTTTGTCGCTGTTTACAGACTATCCGAGTACGTAAACAAAGCAACAAACATAATAATATGAATGGGCAAATGGTGGCTACATGATCACCACGAGCAAATGCAAATCAAAATATTTCATATCTAATTTTCTGTGCAATATAAAATATAAATAAACTTTTATTAAGCTTAAAAAATAATATTAAATAAAATAAAAAGAAAAAACTATGCATACATGCGTATCTATGTATCATCTTGTTGGCCTTCGAAAAATTGCTGTACGTATATATGTATTTTTTTTTTTTTTTGTTTCTGTGCGAGCTGGAGGTAGAAATCTCCCAAACATAATGCTGGCTCGCACCAGCACCACATACGTTTCGGCACACATGGCGCATGCGCACCAAATTTACCACTTACACACACTTCGTCGATTACCCCCTCCCACCGGACCACCGTTAGATATGATTTTGCGAAGAATTCTTACAAGTAGTGCTATACGTCTGGTGGGGCCTTTGGTCGAGTTTATTTGAACAAATTGCTTTCTGTTGGTATGATAACTTTTAAAAAGAGCCAGCTCCATTCCACTTAAATCCTACAAAGAAAATTTTTCAATTAAAACGTTATGATCTATACCAGAATAATTACCGACCCAGCGTTCGCAGATATGGTTGACTTCATTAACTACAGCTTTAACTCTGCAACAGCGCTTTCTAATCCCATATTGATTTTTAGTCGGCAGATTTTCATTTTCCAGGAATATTACGTACTGAGTATACAGTATTTTTGGAATATTTTATTAAGTATATAAGCATTGGCCGATAAGGTTCCACTATACGTTCATAAGAACATTTTGGTATCGGCGTAATTTGCTGCGCTTTAAATATATCGGGAAAAGTAAAGTTATTCACAGCTTCATTAAAGACGTGGATTAACTAAGATACCATTTCTCTTGAACATTCTAATATTAATCTAGGCGGTATATTATCAAATGTCAATGTCTTACTGATATGCAAAATCAAATCACCAATCGCAATTGCACTAGCTTATGCCAGTCTATAATACTTACGGTGTCGTTCAATCGATCGGAACGCATTCCAACACTTTCTGGTACCGTCGTCGAATTGACTACGGAACTCTTGCACTGAAGTTATAAAATACTAGAACTTATAAAATACTACTACTAATCTTTTTGCTTTGTCCAGATTCCTAATTATATAATATATAGGCCGCACTTATCTTTCTGTGTAATCTCAGATTTCTCACTTCTGCGCAGGATTTGGCGTGTTTGGAAATTTCCAGCATTTCTTAGTTTCATGCTGTATTTTATAAAAATTGTTTACGTAATAAATTTTCATAGCGTCCTGTGTAGCAATTTTAATGACTCCACTTATTTATTCTGTTCGCCTTAAAATCCAAATAATCTACACAAGTGCAGTTGGAAACACCCACGGCCGCTTATTAACTGAGTTATGTTGAACTCAACCTAATCGAGCTGTCTGGTAAGGCATGATTCCAGGTTCGGTATGGGTCGACGCGTCCATTTGCCTTCGTTCGCCTGTTCTGGAGGTTCAACAACAAGGAATTTTGCTGACCGTTTAGCCTCGTCAGTCCACATGTTTTGCAATTCGACTTTGTAGACGCCTTTTTTAGCTCGCGGGTCAATTGGTATCATGCCAGCGATGACCAAATCCGCGTCTTCTAATACCATGCGATATACGCCGCAAACTTTTAGAGCACAGACTCGATATTCTACCTTAATGCCTTTTGAATATGAGCATATCCTAAATGCCTTTTGCCAAATGGAAAAGCGATATAATATGGTTGCTGTTGCCAGCTCTGCCATCACCTTTCTCACTTATTCGGTAGGAGTCGCGTGGACGCCTTTGCTGCCTCTCCTTCTCCTCCATTCGTCTTCTGCAAGCGCTTTTTATATGTTAAATTATAGTCGATCGAGGTTCCTAGATATTTTATGTCGTCTTGGGAGAATATATAAATACTGTCGACTTTAATTGTGACCTTTTCAATCTTCTTCCGTGAAGTTACTAGTTATTATTTTCTGTTAGTTTTAAATCCACTGAGGGCAGCCAACTCTTAAGGATTTTGGGTAGTGCCATTGGTTAGAGCAGAGATTTCCTCGAATCTTTGCTACGGTTGTTATTATTATATATACAATGGTATATTGGTATACCGTCACCAAAACCCACTACTAAAATTCACTTTGGAAGAGGTAATCCCAGAATGTTTTCATACATACATAGCATTCCCAAGTGTAAGACCGACCCCTGGGATACTCTTCCAATAACCAATCGATCTTTGCAGCCTTTTTCCGTTTCATAACGGACTTTCCTGCTGAGAAAGTAGTTAGCCACAATACTGATGAGCTAATATGAGATACTCTTTTTTCATTGAGGTCAGCGGTAATGCAGCACCAATTTACCAACTTTAATGCATTTTTGAAGTCCAACGTTATAACTAAGCAGTATTTTTTGTTGGCCGCCCTCCAAAGTTTTCCCTCTATAGCTTCTCCTGCGGCGTTAGTTACCACATCTATTACATCTGCATCGCTCTTCTTTCTCCTGAATCTTAATTGGCAATCCGATAAACCGTTAAAGTTATCGAGCGCATCTTTTACGCGGCTGCGAATTATCTTTTGTACGCTGTTGGTTCATGATGTAGGTAGTGGGCAGGACGAGTGTCTGACATTTCTAATACCTTCCCAACTACGTTCATCATACATACGGGCCCAGGCTTTCCTGCAGGCTTACTTGGCTGTTGTAGTTACGCTTCCTCTGCGTTTGCATGCGTGCGCGCGTGTTTGTTTTTTTGTTATTTTGCTCTTCCAAAGATACGGTCCATAGCAACAGCAGGCACGGTTCGCCATCCATGCACTGACGTATTAAAAATGGCACAACACGCACGCTCTCCTCCACGGAACGAAACAGTTAAATATTACTTCGCGAAGGCTGGTTGCAAGTAGTACCATACGTCTACTGGGACCATGGTTAATCCTGTTAATCATTTCCGCTGCCTCTCTAGCCCCCTTAATTTCCGAAGAACGTTGGTCACTGGGCCATTGACAGTGCTCTATCCTTCGGGGATCTCGGCCCTGCCCTCTACTTTTATTTTCAAATGGGAGTGACAGCGCACTGCTGACTAATGGCGCTACACTGGGGCCAAATCATCCCGGAACCACATTACTTCGATATAAAACCTTATGGATTCACTATATCATCCTACCTGCCACGTCCTCGTCTTTGATTAGCCATTCGGATGTGGCCTTAGTGTGATTTTACATCGAAGCTTGTCTTGCAAAAAACCAGCCCATATCTTCCATCTCTCGGTGTCCATTAACATGACCGCTAACAGTTTACCTGGCATAATTTCTATTCCAGAGATCTAAAAACCCCGTTTCTCAAATATGCAAACATTGAATTCGATAATATTCCTACCAACCTCAATTTTAGGAGTGGAACACCCTTCTTCCGTCACCAGTATGGCTTCATTTTTCCGCAAGAAAAGTCTTAGTTTGGACTTATGTAGTCACTTACTTATTCGGCTTAAGCTATCGTTTGCTACTATCTCTATTAACTGATTCTATTCTATTCTGTGCAATCAGGGCGATATTATCCGCGCACCTGTGTTATGAAGTAAGCTTCTGCTACTACTACTAAGTAGCAGTCTATCATTTTAACCAAGCGCGGAAAGAAGCGTTGTGTTATTAAACTTTCGATATTTGATCGTTTGCGCTGCCGTCAACACCTCCTCAAGATCATCCATAATGTGCCGACGCTTGATAAAGTCAAACCGGAGTTTAGAAAAGCCGCTTCGGCCCTCCAGCGTTTTTTCTAATCTCACCAGTAGCAATTTTTCTTGGAGTTTGCCAACATTGCCCACGAGACAGATCAGTTTATATGAGGGCGAGCTATCTATTGGTTTTGGAACAAAACCAGAAGTTGTCTTTTCCATGGTGTCGGAAACGTACTATGTCTGAGACACTACTATTACGCAATAAATATGGCCAGATATTAACAACCAATTATATTATTTCGTTCGGCCTTTCATTAGGACCCGGTACTTTTTTCTTTCCACGCATTCGTGCAAAATTGAAGCCAGTTTTTATTTCCTCCCCGCGCGAGCTGCTTGTTTTTTTCTGACCCGCCCAATCGTTGACCAATACGGAAGGTTTTACCACTGCCGCCCTTGCCTATGCTGCCCTTTAAGGTTCGTGAGCACGGTTAGTTTTTCTTTTAGAAAAGCGGGGGGCGCGGCTACGCGAAAGTGCGCTAATTAAAAGTACCGGATAGGGATGCTTTTTCCGTTAGCAACAGCATCTTCTTGTCTCTTCTTCTCTCTAATGTCTTTTAGCTCGGTTCTTGCTGTATTTTTTCTTTCTTAATTACTGTTGCCAGGGAACGCTCCGAGAGATTAAAGAAAGAGAGTAAGAAAGGCAATTTCGAAAAAATGAAAGATACAGATTTCTTTCTTTTAGGGTTTTTCTGGCCTGTGTTTCGTCCGACATCGATCAGGGTTTTTAATTATTTAAGTTTTTTCTCACCGTATCTTAGCCTGCCCTCTTCTATCGCATGGGGTACACATCTAGATACGCGTACGTATGTGCATGCCTCTGCACTATTGCGTTGTTCAGGCAGGACAGGAAGTCAGCATTCTCCAAAGAAACAACAATTATATTGAAATGCGTTACGTACATAACAAATGCATTTAATATGAAATAGAAAAAAAAAAAAAGAATTATAACATAACACAACACATTTGACTATGTTAAAATATTGACGATAATTTTGAGTTGAGATATACACACCGTGACCACATTTACAAAAAAGAAATATCTATGCATATATATATATATATACACATATATATGTGAGTGTATTGATGCGTATAGAGTAAGTACGTATGCATGTAGATGTCTCTATACACATGATTCTTGATACCGTAAGACATAAAATAAACAAAAAAAAATAATAAAAAAAAAAAAGCAAATATATAAAAACACCAAAAAAGCAAACTTGAAAAACCTGTTTCGGCCTAGAACGAATCTTAGGTATCCGTTACTTAGGATCTTAACTCAAGACATAATAAAAGATATATCATTGAGGAACTGTAATGTGCGACTCGCGTAAAACAGTCGTTAGTCAGTGGGATTTTGCGACGTTTTACTAGACAGGCCTATCTGAAATTATAGGCATTCGAACACTTCTACAACCAGTAGCAAAATGCTGAGTCTCAGAACGTTAAAATTCCCTATGTACGTGGACAGGTAGTAATACTTTGTTTGCGCACTCTTCTTAGCTTTACAAACGGAAGAACAAATATTATACGCCTCCATTCTTTGGTTTTGGGTTTTGTAGAAAGAAAACCTGAGTAATTTAGTTGCTAGGTTAAAAAAAAAGCTGCGTATTTGTCCCTGCCTTAGCATGTGTATGCATCGCAAGTTATTGTTGAACATTCGCTTGCGTTGGAATGACAGGGATAATTAAAATTACTCAACTGTTCAACAGAGTAGCAATAAATAAGAAGAAAGAAGAGAAAATAACAAGTTAAAAATAAAAAGCGAGAAAAAAGTAAAACACATTAAAATAAACATTTATGTGAAAAATAAAAAAAAAATAAATAAATAAATAAAAATAGGAAAAAAAATTGTATCTTAACATCCTATAAGTTGCGATGTTTGCGTCGAGTTGCTAATGCGCTCATGTACATTGTTGCATGCGGCAATCACGCACACACGTTCCTACGTATCTATACATGTAAACATTTGTGCATATTTAGAAGTGTTAAAGCTTTGTTAACATTAAAATAATATAAAACTGAACGCATATGTGCGCTTATGCATATACGCCTTTATATTGTTCTTTCTTTCCACGTACATACAATATTTTTGTTTTTTTTTTTGCTTTTTATGTATTGCAATAATTGAATTTTGCAACATCGTTAATAGCGCCAATAAAATAAATTGCATTTTTTTTTAATGTTCTTATCAAAACATCGCACCATTATTTTCGATTTTTTTCTTTTTTTTTTTTTTGAAATTAAAAACAACAACAGAAAAGAACAAGGAAAACAGGGAAATTATAATCAGTTTACATTACGATATCCGTCATTACTTTTGTTGATTTTATTATTTCTTCAAAGATACACCCCATTCTCCAAAAAATGCAGCATAGCAACCAGCAGCAGCATGGTTTATGCGTAAACCTGAAAATGTATAACATATAAGCGGTTGTTGAAATGCGTAATAGAATCAGAAAACCATTTATGCATAAAATATAATAAACGCAAACGGAATCGTCTTAACCGATCGTTAAAATTAAAAAAAAAAAATTTCCTTTGAGAGAAATCGAAGAAAAAGTGTTATATTCGTAGTTTATTTCTCTCCATATAGCATAGCATATGCTGCATATCGAAAAAGATTTCAATAGAATTACGCAATTTGACTACAATTTGGAATACTTTTGAATTTAGCATACCCTTTACCCTTACGAAATAATGTCGTCAAATGTCTTGATAGGAAAGTTGTTTTTAGGCAAATATTAGACGACGCTTACTGCAAACCCAGTTAAAATGTTCTTGAAAATTTTACAATTAAATGAAACTCGACATGATACTTGCAATCTTATTCCCTTATAATAAAGGAACAAGAAAAAGATTCTCGAGTGCGTAGCGTCAAATTTGACTAACGCTATATGAAAAGTTCATTGTTTTATACCCACCCATCAGCGAAGGATGGCTGGAATATACATTTTCTCGAAACATTTGAAACGCCCAGAAAAATGCTTCAAAGAATATATGTTTTTGATCAGCATTAAACCCTGAATCGATTTAAGTACGTCCGTCTGTTGTAAAAATAAAGCTGTTCGCTTCAAATTTGGCAGCAACATTGAATGTTCTTGCACGCAAATTGGTTTTGAAAATGGACGACGTCGATAAATCTCCATACTCTCATTATATTGGGTGAACGTGGCTGATCTTTTCTGTTTTTTTTTTTTTACAATAAAACCGGTCCAGATTTTGACGCTGATTTAAAAATTATGTGTATTTTATGGGTGGGTCCCTACAACTTCCTTCTGAGCATTGCAAACGTTGCGAATGAATCATCATATCAAGCCCACATCCTTTCTTGATGGGTATAAAAAATTAAAGCGTATCTTACCTATATAAGACGCTGTTAAAACATTTCTTAGAAAAACCTAGAAGTCTAGTGTAGAAACGATCCCGACATAGCAACTTGTACGCTCCCATATTTTAAATATTTTGCTATTGCCTTGAGTTGAAAGCTATCAACGATTTGCTCTAAAATGAATTAAAGTTTCTTCTCCATATTTTATTCTGCTTTAAACTTCTTATTAATAACTCGCACATTAACCTATAAGTTGTAATGTAAAATGAATGTATTTGACATATAATTGGTGCTCGAGTTGAAATTTAAATGACACGCTTAACATTGAAATAAAATATTTTGTGACGCAAAGATTATTCATATTTCATTCCATCTCGGCTTTGGTATTCTTCATACCCTACTCATAAATTGAACATTTATAAGGATACAAATACACAAATATATAACTATATAGCATTCTATTCAGAGAGATGTGTTGTTATGAAAGAGACGAGAACGAGAACGAGAACGATGTGTC
This sequence comes from Glossina morsitans morsitans, assembly GCA_001077435.1. NCBI lineage: Eukaryota > Metazoa > Arthropoda > Insecta > Diptera > Glossinidae > Glossina > Glossina morsitans. The sequence continues at coordinate 64,516 of CCAG010004719.1, read as the reverse complement.
GTTAATATTTTACATATGTAAGTGCTAAGAACATATTTAAAAATGCATAAAACTAAAGACACAAGACACAAACAATTATGACATGCAAACTTATCTGTGACCTTTTTTAAAGAATGCATTCGTAATGGGAAACTAGTCTCAAATTATTTACTTAGTTAATTGCAAAAGTATTTGCAGAAAAATTCTTTCTTCATAATAGCAGTTTTCGCTAAATGAGTTTCGTTATTCTTGTCTACTTATGAAAGCAAAATAAACAAGTAAGTCGGGTAAAGCCGCTCAGCAGATACCTCACCTCACTTTCCCTAGGGCAGTTATTCATTCCCTTTCCTGGTAATATACGAAAAATTCGAAGTTATCTTTATGTGAAAGCATACTTGTCGTGAAAGCCTTCATATTGAAAAATGCTCAAAACACCAACTAATTTGGTCCAAATTTAGCAAATTGACTTTGCTTATCAAGAAACTATAAATTAGACTCTATTGCTATATAAGGGCTGTGTTTTCATGATTGCCTTTGTCCTTGGTGTAAAACCACGTCAATGTACCAAAAATTGCGATCTGTAGGTTGAACACAAGAATACATGGACAAGCACAAGGCGGATATATGGGCGGAATTACCTTCTGAACTGATGGGTATAAGCAAAAAATAGGTCTATCCCCTGCTCCTCACGGCTGTTACATACATCCGGAAAAACTTAATATATCCTATACCACAAGTGATGGTACAGGGCATAAACATTGAAAAATAGTTACGGGTAATGAACTTGTTGTCGCTGTCAAAAGCTTGTCTTGTGTTTACGAATTTGTTCGATATTACTGTTATTTTATGCTGGTGCTCGATCCTTCATCCACAAGATGGATGCACTTCACATATTACTTCAATAAGTTTGCTTAATAGTCGCCAGTACACTTCTAAGTAAGTAAGATTACCGGTAGCAATCAATTCCATCCCGCGGCAGTCGTGTTTTAACTTTAATATTGAAAAAGAATTTTACATCACAATCAGCAAGTAGCGCTTTTGGTTCAAGCTGACTCAACCCAACGTTCCCCTGTATAGATGATGAACGCTTTATATAAGCAATTTGATCTGACTAAAATTTCAATTTTTTCGGGTTACGCTACTACGTTAAAATCCTATAATTTAATAAATCGACTAATTAAGAATAAACAAGGAATTATAAAATTACTAACTTTTTTGCTATGGGAACAATGACGTGAGCCCTTTTACAATGCGGAATTAATTTTCTTGCACGTCATGACAGTAAATCTTATATAATATATTTTTAACAAATAAAAAACCGATAAATAGTAGAAATGTTACGATAAATGACTATCGATAATTTGAGATGTAAGTTCAACACGTAATTGGTGGCGATAATCGGTAATTTTATGTTTTATTAAAAATACATTTTTTTCAGAACAAAATAAATGAACAGATTAAGCAAAGTATTGGCAATCGCTGGCTATTAGGTATTCTTCACTTCTTAAGCAAATTTTCGATTTTCATCTCGATAAAACATTTCGTATTTTAAGGTTATGCCCAAAAGAACACATCATTTGACAACGTCATCAGAATCGAAACACCATTCAAACAAATGATAAGTGATCATATTGAAATCTCTTAGAAAACGGACCGAACTAATTTGTACTTTCCATAATTAATCTTATTCTTCTTATCGAAAGAAGAACATAAGCATGTCTTCTTTACTTTTTAATGAAATATATCGTTTGAACTCACTCGAGGTATCAGCCATTTATATGCATATGCTTTAGTTTCAAAAACTGACTTTTCGGCATATTTCATGTCAAAATGCCTCTGTTAACGAGAACGTTCCAGTAATCAAACATTCATATATTCACGACGTTTCCAAAAATCAACCAGAACCTTCTTCTGCAATGCAGTTCCAAGTTATTATTTGGAAGATATCACGTAAATAATGATGCATCGTATTTGATAACATTGCGGCTGTTAATCGTATAATATTTTTAAGTTTTGAATATCTCGACTAATTTTTTAATAGATCGTAGTTTGCGAGAAGCATTCATTTATGAAGAAATCATTAATAGCACCGGCGGAAACTTATAATGATTATACTTAATCAATATAAGCATGTGGGGGTACAGGTGCCGATACTTTATAGTTGGCCATTAAAAAGAAATTTTATGCGTTGCAATGTGATGAGTAACACTGTTACATTAAGGAAAACAAACGCAACGAAAAAAGAAAATAATAATTATGCCAGGCATTGACGAGAGAGGAGAATATTTTTAGCTTGGAGCTCTCACTGAGTAAGGCAACCACTGGTGCAACTCCAACCCAACCAAGACACCTGTCAAGAAGTTACGTTTAGCATGGTGACGAGTGGCCGCTTTTTACGACTTCTGATTCCTCCCTAATTTTATGACGGTACCAAAGTAAACTTGGTTGCTTCGTGAATGGATCATGAATAAAAGAATCGGGGAAAATATATGCCGTCAGAAGAATGGAAAAAAAGTAACGGCTAACGACAGATAAAATTGCACCTAAGCAATGTTTTTTAATAAGCGCATCCAATAAAGAACGTCTCAAGACCTTATTGCAATTTCAACATGCAAAATTTATTTTTTCATTATTTTATCAAGTTTCGAGCCGCTTCGATACAATAATATTTTTATATTTACGATTCCTAAGCCAAGCGCCAGTCAACAAGCAGCCAATCTAAACTTTTATCACACCTTTTATAGCAAAAGTCAGCATAAACTTTTTTTATTTAATACGACGCAATCATCGGGGGGATGTCCCCTATTGTCGTGTAACACGGTGACCGACACGGCCAGCAGCAAGTAAGGAAAGAAAAAGACAGAGGGCGGAGACGTGGTGGCAATCCCTTTGCTGATTGATCTCGCGCTGTGAGAACGAACACTGACTTGGAAGTCGCAGAATGGTATGTTCGTATGTTCCTCTGGTTTCTAATTTTTGGATTTTTTGGAGAATTGCAAACGAAATAAAAAAATTAATATACTCTCTGTTGATAGGTATTATGTATATAAAAGTAGCATAATATTTTTACGATTTTCACACATCTCTACAATGTTCAGGTAGAAAAAGTTTTTACATTTTTGAAACGACTTTTTTTTTGCAGAATCATGTTCTGTGAAATTTTCTGATGAATGCTTCGCAGCATCCACACATATATATGCATATATAGGCGTGCAGATAAATATATACATATTATGTGTGTCGCGAATGCAGTTAATATAATATACGATACGAATAAAGTTTTTTGGCGGATTTCTACTTGATCTAATACCACAAATACCATAATGTGTGCTCGGTTTGCTTATTTGATAGTCTGGTAGCGGGCAATCACACAAACACCTATTACGAAAATGTATTTATATAAAATATATAAGTGCGTATATTTAAAATTTAAATTTTTACATAACCGTACATACATTCGTACGTACTTTCCGCATGCAGTCATAATATGTATCAAGCTGCGCATTTCACCACAAACATTTTTAAAATTATTTTAGATACACGCTGTTATTCGCTTAGATAATGTTGCCAATTTACGGTGGCATAGCCTGCATCTTAAATGAGTTCAGTCGAAATTAGTTAAACTGCTGATTATATTATTGAATCGTAATTCGTATTGAATAAGAAAAAAATGCCAGGCTCTCGAGCATGTAAAGCGTTCCATACTTCGTACTTTTGTACGATTTGTGAGCGTGGCAAGAGTTTAGCCGAAATAGTTTTTCATTTTCATATTTTTATCATATTTCAGGCGCGTCCTAAACCACACATTTCTCTCAGTTCTCATCATTATATTTAATTTGCTTTATAACTAAGAGTATATGCTATTATTGTAGGAACAAACGGTATAACTTCGAGTCGCACGTAGTAATCAGGTATACATATTAGTTCTGTGATCTGATTGGATTGGATTGGATTGGCTTACTTTAGCCTATTAATGTGCTTCTATTCTATTCTTCATAGTACATTTGGCCCATTTTAGTTTTTCACTCTTACAGTTAGCTGCCTATCGGCGTAGACCATCATTTGCGCGTTAAACTTCTTAACCACGTGTTTGAAGATATCCAGACATTTATTTGTCAAGGAAAATCCATAAATTCTAATATAATGTTAATATAGAGGCGTGTCTGAACTAAATGGGCAGGTAACGAAAATCTTTAAAAATGAAAAAATGCTTAGGGTGTTTTTTTTTACTTTGCTTCAAATGCTTGACAACTTTTTATTCAAAACGTAGTATTTCGTCCGCTCAATTTCAATTTTTCTTTATCCTGCCCGATAGCATTTGTCAGGTGAAATAGCAGGTGGTATGCTAAACTGTTAGTTTGTTTCCCCGATACGTTAGAAGCGAGTTCAATTTTTATGCGGAACAATGAAAACACACGTTTTCATAAGCGACAGAACGGGATTTGCTATGCCGTCGCAAATTAACAAATGGTCCTGCACTCAATGGAAATGATCAAATCGATTGTACAGCAACGTAAAACTGGTAAAAACATTATAGTCGGGCTAGACCGACCTTCAAAACTTTACACCACTTGACTTTTTACAATACTTAATTAGTTTCCGTCATTACATGCGAACAATTAAGTCTTCGTTACCATGTAAATGCGTACTTTTCAAAGCACGTTTTAAAAGGGAGGGTCTTCCAAAGCTAAACCGACTTGATCCAAAATTCGTATAAATAATTTTTTTGGTCAACAAACTTACTATTCTTAGTCTATTTTCGTCGTATGATAGGGAAAATTAGGTCTTCTTACCATAAAAAGGCCTAGTTTTCCACAGTTCCTATAAAGGAAAAGATGCCTTAAAAATGGGGATATGCATTCGAAACGTGCCACAACTAATTTGCATTGTGGTGTTTTTAAGCTGTTGTTAGTCGAAAATAATGACACAACAAACACAATAATAAAATATGCCCTAATACAGACGCAACCGACCGCAATTTATTTTTTGGAAGAAAGTTGAGTTTTACTTAACAAATTAATAAATCAACTTCAGCTCTGCCGACATTCTGCAAGCTTATCAAATTTCCTACATTCTAAAGAGATCTTAACAGAGTTGCCAAGAATCTTAAAACTATTATTACTCCCCACAGCATCATAAAATTAAGGGTGTAAAGTTATATTTAAATATAACTAGCAAAGAGCAAATGCAAAATTTGTTTACATAGCTCTGTTGAACTGTTAACAGAATTATGTTAAACGAAGTCTCGAAGAGATTGAAGTCAAAGTATAGCTAAAATAGAAGTTTTCGAGGATGTTTTTACAAAATATTGCAAACAAAATATGTGTTTATGTAAATTAGTTAATATTTGAAGGCAAACATTTTTACACTGTGTCATAAATGGGATTGATAAGATTGCTTAGCTACCAAATCTGTGAAAAAATGAAATTAGCGCGAGGCATGAATCCTCTACTAATAGCCTGTGCAGGTTATATTAAATTTCGCCCGGAGGATTTTTTTACGGGCTTTTGAATATTTCCGTTCTTAATATAGGCTAATATGTAAGCAAAGTTTGAAAGGTCACTGTGCGTAATCCATGCCCTGTGAAAAAATGAAAGTAGTAGTACGACATGAGCCCTCTGTGAAAATTTCGGTACTTAACGTAATATAGGCCAACATATAAGCAAAGGTTCAAAACATAATTTTAGTGAAGAGTCAGTTCGATTAAATAGAGCAGGTACGTGTACACTTGGTTCTGCACGCAACTCCTGGCCATTACCATTGCGAGAGTACTCTTAAAATATTGAATTCTTACAAGTGCAAATAAACTTTGGTCGTTCCCTGCAAATAGCTTAAGTGAAAAAATCCGTTAAAAGTCAAGGCGTTTGGAGAACCAAGCAGTCCTATTAAGCGCCGTTTAAGGCAAGCGGATATTATACATGTGTAAGCATTTGCGTTTCCAGGTCTCCACTCATTTTTTTTATTCAACTTTCAGCAGGAAATTCATGCATGCATTGTAAATGATATCCATATATAGAAAGAGGAAAGAGAGAAGCGAAAGCATTGGGGTCTATAGTTTCTGCTATGTAAAAATTCAGGTCGAAAATCGAATGGTTTTTAGCGATATATGCACGTGATGCGAGTTAAAGAAATACCGGAAGACTCTTTTTGTGGAAGGTAGCACACAAAAAATAATAATAAATTTATTTAGTTTATTTATAAAAATAAAAATAAGTACACAAGAACGCATTTAGGTGCACGTCATATACTTTGCATTTTCCTGAGGACTTCATTCGCATATAAACATCGTGTTGAGTGTAGAAAATTCCTTTTTTTTCTCATTTCTGCGGTGTTCCCCAAGTAACATATTTAGTATTTATCGTTATCAGGAAAAACGATGACAGCTTTCAAATGTCGAGGAGTGCTGATACACCGTGCGCCACTAGTGCTTGGGTATCCTCTAGGACATAGCTCATTCGAACAACAAGCTTGCAATGGTTTTTGTTTTCCTTTCTTTTTATGTGTCTTACTTTTCTCCTCTTCGGCATTATCACGGTACTTTCCACATTTACAACCCATAAATTTTCTCATTTCAAATAATCATAGTCAAGTCGTTTTCCTCTTTTTTTAGTTATATATAAAAAGATTTAATTAATTGTCAGTCAGAAATGTTATAAGGTTTTATTATTTTAAAAACAGTGTTGCATTGCTTGGAAAAGTCGTTTAGAAGGCAAAGAGTGACACAAATAGAATTTAAAAAATTTTAACAATCAACTAGAAACGTTAGGGCGGTAATCGATTTTTTCGACGTACATTAATAAGAAATTCTTTAAAAATTTTAATAAAATTCATCATTTTGTTAGCACGAAGTATTTACACTCAAATGATCGAATATAAGAATTTATGAAGTTTTTTTATTAAGACTTAACACACTACGATGTGGCATTTTTAAACTATAACATCCATAGGATCAAATACCAGAAGCTGCTGCACATCCAAAAAAGTGGATCGGTGTTCAAGGTTTCGCTTGAGCATCGATAAAGCTTGTAGCATTTGTTGCAAATGTAACTCTGTAAGGGGTTGTTAACTGCAACGACATTAATGGCGGTTGTAAAGGGCAAAGTTGGCATGCCTGAGATATGATGGTGTGCCTAGAAAAAATGGGTAGTCTTGGTAGTTAGAAGAAGAATAAAAATGGAGAACAGTTTGATTAAGAGTTCATCATCGGGAAGATGGATAGATAAAGATATTCGGTTGATTTCGTAAGGATTGAAAATTGTGGACAAAGTCCATTCAAATCACTTAAAATTTACGTAGAAAATGTTGAAATTTAACTAAGTAATTATTTAGAAAATTTCACTTGTGAAATTGTTTTACGTATAGGTTTGACGTACTTCTGAGAAGGCAGCGATGCTTGGAAGAGAAACATTCATTAGCGCAGAAATTTGTTGAAAAGCTCGGAAAGCTGTAAACACTCATGGCAATGTTAATAATGAAAATAAATTAATAGTCCATCCTTTCCATAAGAGTTGTGTTTAGTCATCTCATCACAGTTCTTATTTGTGATCGTTTGCTTAAATTGGCTTAACTTACACAAAAAATTATAGATCGACATCTACGAGCTCATAGTTATATAATAAATAAGAGAAGCACCATGAAGTCTAAAATAAATGCATTAAATAGAAGAAAACATAACGGAATGATAGTGTTCCAAGGAGTTATCCAAAAAAAAAATGTCTACCTCGGCACCATTCTCGGCAGAAAAACTAAAATTGAAGCTATGCCTAGAATAATAGTAAGCGGTGACGGCTGATAGAATAAACGAAGAGTGAAACGAGGGAAGTGACGTCGTAGAGAAATAGAGAGAAACAAGTGTGAATCGGAAGTCGGCGGGAAAAGTCTAAAGTCGCATAGGCTTTAAGTGAAGTCAGGTCGTAAGTTCGTACAGTCGTCAAACCTCTTATTTTTATTGTCATTATTTCCATATATGTACTCGTGAGTCGTGAATAACTTTTTTATAGCCATTCGTATAATATCTTTAACGTTAATAAAGTGATATCAAAGTCCTTCACATATATATATGCTTAAAGCACTTAAAATTAAAGCTTTAGACTTAACTCAAAATTCTGCTGTGAGTAATGCTATCCATGAATATCTTCAATCGAGATAATTTAATGTAGTATGCAATAACAGTTAGGATAACTGCAACAAGTTTGTGATCGCTATCATCATCAGAATACTTACCGGCAGTAACATACCGGCACTGTTTCAGTGCCATCCTTACACCAGGTCTTTTTTGTACCTTTTCTTTTTCTCTGCTTTATAGTTCTAAAAATGTATTATTATTATCATTATTATGTAAATTTAGCCAGAGAATAAATTCTGAGACTAAAGTCTTAAAGCACTAGCATCTAAGGCTTTCGGCTTTTATTTTTTTATTAATATTATTATTATTACTAAAAACTCTACCGCACTTGAGATTTGAACCCACGACCATTGACTTGCTAGTCGAGACTCTTGCCTACTCGGCCACTTAGGCGGATCTAAAAATGTAATAATTCATAAGCAATAGATATATATATATATATATACATATTTGCATATATCTTTGTCTGTATTTCAAAAAGAAACTGTGTCCTAATTAGAGCTTGATGCGAAGGACATCTAATTAAGAATTTTTATTATGTTATTTCTATAAATAAAACAATTAACTTTTGTTTTCTTATGGGTTTATTAATATGAAAAATGCTTTCATTCTTTTTATTGAAAGAGGAACGTAGACTGTAGGTGTCTGAGGACCCAAATTCAGGGTTTCCCATATAAAATCATGGGCCGATGGAGTCCATAGGTATAACAGGGTAAAGATCAGTGTTTCCGATAAGTAAGTTTCGATCGTCCGCTTGTCTTCGTAAGGACTTTACCACCCGTGTTTCTTTACTGAAATGGTCTGCGAAGTGTCTGTGGGCTAAAAAATGAAACCTCTCGGTTACTATTGAAGTAGCTAGCTTTTCAATGACACGTGTGCCTATCTGCTTGCAGCCTCCGATCTTTTGACACCTTTGATAATATAGTTTTTATTGTACAAAAGGGTTACATATACACACAAATTTCAAAAGGTACGATACCAGATAGCAGACTATTAATGTTAGAAGTAGCAAAACAGATGGAATAAACGCTTTCCCTCAACAGCAAAATGTATTTTCTTACTCATAATAAACGATAATTGGATAACAAATTTAAAATAAAAATTTCTTTCTTCTTAATACAATTTGCTGCAATTCGATACAGAAGCAGTTTTATTGGCTTTTAAATGCTAACCAAAGCTTTTGACATATGACGTAGAAGAATATATTAGATTTCCTTTGCTTTGCTCTCTTCGCTTCCTGATACATGTTAAAGAAAATCAAATAACTCCTCAAATATGCAATACATTTGCTTTCAGTCTAAAGCGAAAATTTTGCCAAAAAAGGAGAACAAATAGAAGGAAAATATTCATCAAAGATATATCGAAAATATCAAGCAATATAAAGATTGCGCCCAACGCGTATAACGTCTCCTTTCGCTCTTCTATTTTCAACTAACGGCCATATATATGGCTTCATTGTTTACATTACAATATATATATATATATATATATATATAATTAACTGCTTTAAGTTTAGTGCAAGATATTTCAACGCCTTACACCTGCGTCCTGCGCTTATTACAACTTAAAACCTTTCTATTATTATTCAAACAATATTTGCAAGAATGAAAATAAAATGAGCTTTTAATTATATCTCATAATTGGTCTCAGATTGAAAAGAGCCCCGTCTGTATTCGGCAGTTGCGTTCATTATCAATGGCTTGGAGTTTAAACAAACAAAACACTGGAAAAGCTAATATTTATTTAGTTTAGTGTATAGTCATACAGACATGGCATTATGATGACTTCATCCTAGATTGATTGGCTACTAAATATTTGCAAAAGTTTCATTCTTCGATTTGAATGAAGCTACCTGCACTTCTTTCCGCGCGAGATAACGATTTCGACCTCAACATTTTTTTAATTCAATCTAATTTGTGTACATGGCATAGTGATAGTTCATATTCATCGTTGCGCGTTGCTTTAAAGAAGCTGCTACATAAGCTTTATTGCATTGGTTCGGTCGTGTTGAGCAAAGATAGTTTCTTTCAACTTCTAAAACTATGCTTTATAACAAAAAGAAAGTTATGTGGATACCAAAAAATTCGATGTTAGCCCAAGTAATTTTTTTCTTAGTACTTTTTTTTTTTGCTGGTGTTGTCTAGATTCTCGAGTAAGCATTTAATCGATAAACTTCGTAGAGCTTTGTATGCTTTACTAGTGAAAGTTATGAAGTCAGGCAAACACATCTAGCATTAAATTGCTGTGTTTTATTAGTACAACTGCGTTTGTGATATTGTTGGGTCATTTTTTTTTTTTTTTTTTTTTTGTTTTCTTTCGTATTTTCTTCATTTGCACATGTTGTCCTCGAAAAGGTAGAATTTAAAAATGGCTCTCGGATAAATGTAACAAATAGAGTATAACAAACGACGGCAATAAAAGCTGAAATGTAAACAACGACAACAATAATAACAATAACTTTTAAGAAAATGGGGGTAGCTCTTAGCAATTACGGAGAATTAAAGCAAAGTAAGACCAGAAATTTTCAAGACAGCATCTCTTAGAACGTATGAAAAGTTTTATTTTTATTTGTTTTTCGTAAACACTTTCCAAGGAAAATGAACATTCACGAAGGCAAAATTGTATTCACGCCAAGCTTTTCATAACCCCTGTTCACGTGTTGTTTTCTTTCTGTTCAACTGTACGACATTATGAGAGTTAGTGTAAAGAGAAACACTTTCACACCTCGAACTTTAACTGCAAGGGATTAGGGGTTGATGAGTTACAGACTGACTGACTATGAAGTCTAGTTACGAAGTCCGTATGTCTGCTTTAGGGAGGGAGTTTTGATTAGTAGTCAAAGAATTGAGCACTACTTGAGTTTTGAATTAGGTTCTCTTGTCTTTGTGCATACTTGATTTGTTATGCTTTCATGCTATCATTACCGTGAATCATATTAAATAACTTTTCACATTTTCGTATCCTGTTTCCTTTTGCAAACATTTATTTGTATGGCTATGTCATACGATGGTGACGATGGCGATGATGGTAACGGTATTAAACGTCAAACTTTATGCAGTGAAAGTAAAGTAGAAACTTTATGAATATATGATTAAACTCATGGTTTACTTTCTTGTTTATATTAAAGTAACTATATACAATACAAGTATGTATTTACGCAGAAGACACTTTTATAATAATATTTGCTTCAGTATTCAGTGCAATGACTCCTTTACATTGAGAATGTGTTAGCAATGATATTGTAACAACGTAAACTATATTTTGTAATTTTTGCGTCTCTATTCGACTTCTTTTCAGATTAAGTGCGTACCGTTGAATTGTCATTTTTAGAATAGGATAGGTTTTATGTACAAGTCTTAGGGGATTTATTTGCAAATTGTTTTGCAGAACCTCATTCTGCTCTTGTCCGGTCGAATATTACGATTCAGCTCTCTGGACTCGACTACGCAAATATCCGGCTTACATACGCTTTTACAAGCAAGCTATCAGTACTTAATTTCATCGTTACATTTGTGGATTAATCACTTTTTCCCCTAAATGTTCTGCTAATTGTCGTTAATCTTTTCGCCAGTCGCCGGCTGCCTCAGACAGGTACAGCGTTATGAATGTGTACAATCTTTTCTCTCTTTTGATGTGAGTTTTGCTCAACAACGTTTTGAAATTCTGACTTTAAGGCATTGAGTAATTCGAACTTATGAAAAAAAATCGCGAAAATATGTAAGAAAAGTCTTCCCGGCTGTTGCCGAATCTTCTATACCCACCACCTCTATCTTCTCTTTACCTGAAAGAAAATGAAATTTTTATAGTCTTTGATAGAATAGGTTTTGAATGCAAGTACGTTAGCATCATTTATAGAACATAGGACGGCAATTCGATCTTTCTATCTGCCGTAGTGCGCAAACGAATTGAATACACCGCTAAATCTACAATGCTGATGTGAAAGTAATAGTTTCATATTTAAATTGTTACATTTAAACTGTATACCGTCTTTCGTAACATCCATCATGCCGCAAATATGTTCCTATTTTCGTTTAATTTTATGAATTAGAAAAAATGAATATGAAAACTTGTAGGTCTTGTACTTTAGGCACAAAGAAAATGTAGGAACGAAATGGCTGTAGGAAAAGTCTAATGCTGCTAGTCTCTCCCTCTATCCAAATTCAACTTTTAAACCGTTTAACGAAATAGATACAAATCTGACTATATATGCAATGATTAGATTTCATATACAAATGCTTCTGCAACTATTCAGACATTTATGACAATGTACGTACATACAGACAGTTGTACATGTGCATGTATATTATATGGAATTTTATTGATTTCATATTTTTAAAGTTTCTGCCTTACGACCATCAGGCAGTCGCCTACTGCGGCTGCAACAGACAAGCATCAGCAATGCGTAGACACATACTAAACAAACTCTGCTTCTAACATGCAATCGGTTAAAATTCGAAATTGTGTAAACATTCAAAAATATTTTACTGGTGATGATCGTATTACACGCTGCTGCGTATAAAATTCTTAGCATCACTTTTTTATGTAATGCCTTCCTAAAAGGTTGTCAACAATATCTAATATGTAATGTTATCGCGGACCCCGCATCATTAAATATAACTAACGTACATGCTCATTGCCTGCGGCCTTCATTTAGTAGTGTGTAAAAACATGTACTCTTTACCTTTCAATATGCCTCCCATACGCGTTCTGACAATACTTCGCCAACATTTATTGTCTGGTATGGACTGCTGATGCTAATAACCATGACGATTGAATGCTTTAATAGTGCGAATGTGTTAAACGCTTAAATAAACACTGCACTTACAGCGTCTGCACGGAGGAATAAATACATACGAAAGTTAGTAAATTTTGTCTGCAGCCACTTAAACTTATTGGCAATAAAAATAAGTCGCATACCTATGTGTGTTTTGAAATGTGAAAATAAAAAATAACCATAAAATAAGAACAAGAAGAAAATTATATTCGGCTACGAACGAATCTTTTACACTCACCGCCCTATAGACGTTGTCAATTTATTAGGCTTTTGTGTAGACACTATAGGACCGCCCACAAAATATGGTTAAAGGTTTTTATAGTTGAATGTAGTGTATGAGTAACGAGTAAAAATCGCAAAGGTGTTCACAATTTATGTTGTGCGCGGCAGGTGAGATCCATGATGGAATGACCTTGCAATGTTTTAGCCAAGTTTAAAGTCCATGTCTTAATTTTTCCAATGAATGAGGGAATGCTTACAACGGGAGGACAGAGAGACATGCTCAATCCCTGGCAGAATGTGATGCTGATCAGGATTATTTACAATTTAGAAATGTCTCTGAAGCTTTCCTCTGGAAACTGCAAATTTTTTTTACATATAAAAGGGAATATAACTCCATTCTTCAGTTTGTTGACGTATATCTCAAGTCCTTCTGGGTGTTGCACACATTGTCCAAAATTTAATATACCCCTGCACCTTAAGTGATGTACGGTATAACAATATATGCTTTCTCTCTCTCTCTCTCTCTCTCTCTCCCTCTTTCTCTCTCTCTCTCTCTCTCTCTCTCTCTCTCTCTCTCTCTGTCTGTCTGTCTTTTCTTGTGTATGTAGGTATGGATGTATGCATATATGTATGTACGTATATATGTATTTATGTATGTGTGTATGTATGTGTTTGTGTGCTTGCGCGAGTATAAGTGGATGGTTTTTTTTTTTTTACTTAGGTAAGGAAATTTTCTACGTAAACTATAATTTAAGTTTTCATTATTTCGACCTCGTTACCTTCCCCATGTCAAACAGTAGTTAATATTTACTATTTATTTTTCATTCGAAATCAGAGAAATTCTTGTTAAGTGTTTCTCATTTATCAATGGCATTACCGGCTATTATTGCACTCGCATTTAGCTGTGAGTGCCTTTTTATTTGCTTACGCGTTGCACCGTTTTCGTTAAAGCAATTAAATAAAGAAATAAATAAAAATTATCTCGTATCATACATTTGTGTGTATTTTTGTAAAGACTTCACTTTTTTTACAGATATGGGTCTACGTTATTGTGAATCACCCTTGGTAGGCACATGTTGTACTCATAGTATGGAAACCAAAATGGCCATGCAGTCACGTCTTCAGCTAGAGAAACATTCTAGAGAACAAATTCTAAAAATTTCAAATATGTTAAGTGCGAAAGCTGCAAAGTTTAACGGTAAGTACATATACATACATATCTAACTCTGATAAATTGCAACAGTTAATGCGTCTAAAAAGCCAAACTACTTCGTCTCAATAAATAGTTAAAATAACTTTTAAAACAAAAAATTAAATTACAAAAGACACCATCTGCACATATATATAGGAGAGAGAAATCGTAAGAGTTCCACAGTTCGCCTTCGCATCGAAGAAATGATTTCGTAAACAAGTTTCCTACCAAGCTGTAAATGAGTAGACGCCATTGCCACGCTATATGCGTCGGTTTCATTCCCTGCGATACCTTTTTAATAAGGTTGAATAAACAGTTTCTTGTGTTTAAGAGAGAAAGTATGTACGGTTGTAATCTAAACCACTTACAGTATAAAAGTATATTAAATTTTTGCAAATGTATACAACACGCAGAAAGACTTGAGATTGGTCCACCTTTTATTATCGATACCGATCGACCGAATTCAGAATCTATTTCCGTCTCCTGTGTTGAACATATAGGCCACAATATTACATAAACTTTGATCAAGTATGGTACATTGCCGTGACCCATTGACCCAAGGACGAATACTACTGAAAATGATCGAGATCGGATATGTTCCTTTTACTTGTTTGTGATTGCAAATATTCGAACCATAAAATGGGCGAATGGAATGAATAACAAAAAATGGTTTATTTATTATCATTTTTTATATGCAAAAACGAGGAAACAAAAACCCAACTAACAACTAAAATATTCATTGGCAACTCGGCACTTTACCGTCTAGCGATACCGTTAGCGATACAGGTGTCAAACAAGGTTGTAATTGTCATTATGTCGCAACAAAATAGTGTTAGGAACATTAAAATTTTTCGATTTTAATATCAACAAATGAGTTTTAACGTGCGCTGAAAACAGTGCACTTAGAAGGGACCGTACTAACCATATTTATAAACACACGGCAGAAAGACAAAATAATATGCAAGTATTTTATTCCTCTCTCCCTGCAAAGCAGATATAAGACGCAGAAGTACTTTGCTTCTTAAACAATATTTGGATATTTTAACTTCGTGAACATTGGTGCCATGACCCCGTGGACTTGAACGCATTCATTAATTGCGTTAAGTCTACATACATGGCGTGATACAAATCCCATCAAACATTCTTAACACAATTGTTAATAATAGCTTACGATAGTGTGTCGTATTGTTGATATGTTTTAGACAAAACTGCATGACAACTGAATTTTTAAAGGTCCCTCGTCTATTCCTGTTGCTATGAGGAAGGCGAAAAATCAATTGAAATCAAATTTTAACAGTTCTAGTTTTTTAATTCAAAAGCTTCGTTCGAGTTTGTTAAGAGTGCAACTGAAATTTCCTTTTATGTCGCGAAAGACTTATAAAAAATAAGCAAAGAATTGCAAGGTTCGCTAAAGGAGAACGCAAGTAATCGAACCACTTTTCGCTCGCACGCTATACTTACTTATATAATCGATGATAAGAAATTGCTTTAACAATTTATTTCGTCTACATGTTCTCAAAAATTGAACTTCAGACAAATTTGAAATTTGATCTGACCTTTTCCATAACAAAACTTATTTTAAGTTTTTAAAAGTCAGTAGCACTCTTTCGTCACAGTCTGTATAAACTCGAAAAGTAGTCAAAGCGATATTTCGTCTTGTACCGTTATTTGATAAAGAACACTTATGTGACACTCTAAAAGAAGCTGATATTAATAATGCAAGACATACAACAAGTACTAGCAGCCGGCGTGCCATGGATGAGATTAACTGCAAACGCGAAAGGTCACCGGTCACGGATTCCCTATAAAACATACGTAGTTTTAATATGCTATACATTTATATGCATAAAAAAATATATAGGTACAAGAATAGGTACGTCCATATGTATGTAGAGCATATATAGACTAACATGTGTAACCATGAAGCCTATGAATGGAGTGTGAACAGCCCATGTGGATTTCTGTTTAATGTAAAATTTTTACTTTGTATATGTCATGCTGGTTACTGACTGAGCAATATCATGACGATACATGCATGCTAACGACAATAATAATGATGATGATGATGATGATGTCGAACGTGTAATACATTCTGGAGAAAGGTGTAGTTGGTTGGCTGTAATGCTCAAAATTTAGTGTTTTCATCAGTACTTATATATAGATTTTTCTATGGCTGCTTATAATACACTTAAACTGGCCGTACACTAACTAATTAATTAGTTCATATAAAAGCAGAAGGAAAAGCAAATTATTCCTAATT
This sequence comes from Glossina morsitans morsitans, assembly GCA_001077435.1. Lineage (NCBI taxonomy): Eukaryota > Metazoa > Arthropoda > Insecta > Diptera > Glossinidae > Glossina > Glossina morsitans. The sequence continues at coordinate 47,964 of CCAG010004719.1, read as the reverse complement.
GTTTGTTTTCCGCCTTTCTTCGTTTTTATTTTTCTTATTTTTAAATGTGTATATTTTCAGAAATCTTTCGTGAACTGCTACGGGAATCGAAAACAGAATTTCATAACATGTTCACACGCACTTACGGTGTTATTTATCAACAAAATTCCTATGTGTTCTCTGACCTATTCAATGAGCTGGAAAACTATTACTCGCGTGGTCGTGTCGATTTGTTGGATGTTATGGATAAATTTTTCAACACTTTGTATCAGAAAATGTTTAAAGTGCTAAACTCTCAATATTCATTTGATGAAAAGTAAGTAAAAACGATAAAATTGAAAATGTTTTATGTATCGCAACATGCAAGCAAGCGCTCTTAGCCAAAATTTTTATTTTAATAAGAACCTAGTCTTTTATGCAGTACATATTGGCCACTATCTCCACTATAGCTGTTTAAAACTGTTTAATGACAATACATTACAAATACTGAGGCAGACTGTTATTTGAGTACAAGAAATGGATTCTAGAATCGAGCACTAGCATCCCAGACGCACATTTTCACCCAACTGATGTATTACGGAGTAAATCGTGCGCTTTAACTATAATAGCCGTCGCAGAGATCAAGTGCCACCCAATGTCTGAAGTTACTTAAAATCCCTTCTTGAACGTGACTCGCAATAGTCATGAAAAAACGTCCGAAAATAGTTCTGTAATTTCCATTCAAATTCAATGGATTAGAAGCAAACGCATTCGGTTAGTTTATAGAAATGCTAATGCGACGCATTTTTGAGATGCCAGTACCATCATTGCTACCAAATACCTCAAATATCTGTTTCTGGATACCTTTAAATAAACATATATACGTGTTAATGAACTCGAACGAATAGTGTTTTTATGCATAATTGGAATAAGATTTCACTGATTAAACCATTCAGAAACTCTATATATAGCTGGATCCAAAAAAAAAACTAGAGTAAGACTAAAATCATATCTTTTTCGCTGGCAACATGCGTCCTTCGTTTGAGTAAGACATAGATTATAAGTAGATCTGCTGATCTGTAATTAAATTTCGGCATATATAAGAGAAATGAAAATCAGAAAAATCCTTGTCGACCTGAATATTTAAGCCACTGTTGCTGCTTAAGCGGAAAGGACATTTTTAATAAGACAATAAATTTACAAGGAGACAGTGCTCGTGCCTTCGTAGGGGCAAAAGCTCTGAGAATGTAGCCGCAAGTGTATAGTTGATCAAGATTAAAACCAAACAGGCCTCAGTTAGATCAGTAAATGATAGCTTAACTAAATTATTTGAGATAAACTATGATGACTTACTGACCAGTTAGGTACCGCGATTTTTAAATATGAATAGGCTCGTGTATTCGGCAGACTTAACCTCCTTTCGGCTTTTTCTCCTCTTTCTTAATCTTACAATATTTCAGCTTGGATTCCAACCGATGATCATCTCTAAAGCCATGATGTCGTCATTTTTAAGCATAATAACGTTCGGTTCTAAGTACAAAACGCGCCCACGAAACGTTTGCATAACTGGAGCGAAATATGTTATTCTGCTCGTCTTGGCCACCAGGCTTTGTCGATTCCAATTAACACTAGTTTCAATGGAGTACGGCGATGCACAAAAAGACCGCGGGATCCCAAATGGATAACCTCAAAGGAGCAATTATGGAATATTGGGGGAAACGAACGGGTAGCAATGGATAATATTTTCGATAAAATATCTCGTGACCTTTTTTTCATAACAAATTATTCATTTTGTTAGAAACAACCAAAGAACAGACTCATTCATATTCATACTCTCGTAATTGGTATTTTATATATATACTATTATCAATGTCAAGCCATAAAAACATTTCGTAGTAGCAAGTTGCCCGTTTTTAAACGTTATTGAACAAACTCCAATGGGTTATCTCTCCTAGATCGTATAAAATTCAGCTGAGTGTTATTTCATTGCGATATACACCATCAATGGGCATAAGTCAGGTCTCGTATATGAAACCAATTATTGCGAACAAACACACCGGAACGGCTCTCTCCCTCTCTCCCGCTCTCTCTCTCTCTCTCTCTCAGAACATAAGATAACTGAAGCAATTCAACCCCCTGTGCTAAAGGCGTTTATTTGTTTATCATGAATTGGGTAAACTGTGGGAGAACAGAGCTGATATCCGGCTGTTGTTCCTCATTAGCTTAAGTGATTGTGAAAAAGATAGCACGCGTTTATACATATATCCAAAAGCCACAAAGAACACGTGCACTAAGAATTAAGCAAGCACTTATTTCCTTCACTCACTCTTTTCCCGAAGCTTACAAACGCGCGCTAGCACACAACGTGAGCTTCATATATTGATCGCGCGGCGAAAGCTTAGAGTGGGCCTTTGGTTGCCGACTCCCATTGTAAAGCACAGTGTTTTCTAATAATGGTGATAACATCACTCCTTGAAATTGCAACCATAGTTTAAGGACCAACATCGTTCTGTCTTTGTTAGTTGTGTTCCGCAGCGTTTGAAATTTCATTATGCTACAACAATGTTCGGAAATTATTCAAATTCTATACCGGAGTAATCGTTCTCGCTTTTGCAACTTTTCGTACCTTTTTTTAAGAAATTCATCTTTGCAGCTGAAGCTGCCATTTTCATCTCAGTGGTTTTAATGCAAAGCCAATCTACAAATTATTCATCATTCTATAAATATGACCGTTTGGTTTGCTTGCTGATCTGGCTTGTGGCACAGCATCAGTGTTAATCTAAATAATACTTAGTTTCAACCAGATGGGGCTACAAGCAACATATCGCATGTCCAAGCATCGATTTGTTACGTGATAGACTTTATGATGCAATAATTTCAAGAAATCCTGATACCGAACCGCTGTGATTTAACACCTTTCGGTTTCTTCTCTTGTGGACGTATCTCAACTTGTTGGTCTACGGGAATAAACTTTGATTTTATTCATGGATTAAAAACGAATATTGAACGCGCATTTCATAGGCTCGCACCTATAGTATAACTCGGGGATTTCCAGCTGGTCCGTCCCAAAAAATTTTATAATGTAAAAGGAATAGAACTGTAGGACTTTCGATATACTATAGGACTCGGGAGTATTCTCTATCTTATACCTAAGTGATCACAATCATGCAGACGAATACTATGTAATGATAAAGTCTCTAATATATGCGGAGTGTCGCAGCTGACTTTATAATTTTCGTATCGGTAAAAATAGAGGAAAAGAAACTGGCGTAGTGGGCGCTGTCGCAAAAGATATAGTGACTCGTTTTATTTATTAGCTGTCGGCAAGCGGAATTATAGGTCAGATACTTAATTTCAAAATTTCACGCGGTTTACTCATTCTGTCAAAGGATTCGCATTGTGCTTCAGCAGTGAAAGTTTGTTGTTCCCGAAAGTAGGTAAGCCCCGCGCACAAAGGCGGTTCTAGTGTGTTCTAAGGGAAACCTGGATTGGTACACTAATCTCTGTAAACACTCTGAGTTCTTCCTCAAGGGCAGCCTAGTTCAAGTGGACTAGTTCTATCTGCCATCCAGAACTGGTCGTCCGTTCATTCTAGTTCCCAAACTCCTAACGAAGAAAGCCAATTTGTTTTGCACTTACGTCGCTGACTGCTGAAGCACAACTAAAGAACCATCAATATACGTGCGGGTCTTTTATACGTTTTCGCTGCTATGCTGCTTTGGTTTGTGCACAGACTATAATTGCATCCTTATGCAAGCGTACACGTGCTTAGAACTAGTAAAGATAGTTAGTTAGTTAGTACATTAAGATTAGCACATGCTCATGGAAATGTGTTGGTAGCAATGATGTTAGCAAGGTACCATGTGCGTGCATGTGTGCGAGCACATATAACCGGTTTGGCATAGCAACGATGATCATTTACCGGAAGCATAGAGTCTCTAATGTACGAACTGTTTGTGAGTGTGAGACAGAATTGATGGGTTGCTTTTCGATAAGGAAAAATACGTCCACAATCGATATTGGTTTGGAAGATGTTACGATTTAGTTTTGGTACTTAGCTTAGGCTTTGATATTGCGAGCCAGGTAGTAGCGACGCGGTTGCGTTAGCTGCTTGCAAAAAGATCTTATCAAAGCAAGCGCTGGCTAGATATGCGTTTTGGCGAAAAAACGTGAACAGCTTATTGTCACTACACGGCGTAAGGCGTCATATTACACACACAATATCTGGCGTTTAAAAGCCTTTTTTGCCTTACAGTTTCCAAATTTCATGCAAACAGTTTTCCATTATACTCTCAATCTTAAAATAACAGTTATATTAGTGTGAAAACGAGGACAATTTCTAGAACAATTCGCTATCTTTTCCAATTTTACTATGCGCGAAAAATGTTGAAGGCCTTAACAGTAAGCTTCGTTATCATGTATTTACGTTTACGTAAACGTGGGCAAAAACCGACATAGTAAATTGTGAAACCTATTGTGCTCATTATACACTACATAGACAAAACAAACACTTTAATACAGGGCGAGGTGTTCTACTCGCTGTGTCCAATTTCTTTTCATGCGAATTAGTATCTTTCGATCGTTCGATCATTCGATCGATGTTGAATTTTTACGCGTGCATATCGCTTTAGAAACTAGACAGATTTTTATTATTTATTCATTCCTATATCCCTCTATCGTCCGATATAGGTAAATATTTAAAACACCTGTCATTCCTAGCTAGTGTATGTCAAACTTTGAAATCAATCGATGTGTGTGTTGATCGCATTGGGAGACTTTAATTTGCCACACGTATCATACAATACTGACCAATCTTCATACCGCATGATACTGTCGTATAGCTCGAGTATGTACGAGGAATTCTTTGACTTATTTATGCAACTTATTTATGCCTTATCCAACTTAACCAATATCGTTAATTCTCAGCATAAAATTCTTGATTCAATCTGATGACCTATATGCCCGATATATCGGTTTTCCGAAAGGATCCATTTGTTCTTCCTGAAGTTGTTTATCATCATACAATTTCGCGCTTGCGCTTCGTTGAATCGACACGTGAAACACAAATGATTCCAAAGAAAGAATCATCTGAACCTATGCGAATAACTAATACGCTTGCTACCCTTTTCCAACAAACGTATTCAGAGCAGGTATACGCTCGAATCTGTTTATCCATTTGAAATAAAATCATTTGACATTTTTGACCCGGTTTGTTTTTGTCGAAGAGGAAGTCGTTATATGCCGGGTGCTGATGGTACCTTGCATCTTGCATTATTTGTAAGCCAATAGCAATGTGCTCAATGTATCGCTTTTCACTGGTTTATTCCTTCACTCAGGTAGATAGTATAGAATCAGTTCAAGCAGAACAGTTCCTCCTTTTTGTGTTACGTGGACTACGGTGTACTACAGTATATCCTTACGTCTGCCACACACACACACACACACACACACACTTTGAGCTGATAAAGGGAGATATTTGCTCCTCATTTTTGCTCAGTCGATTACCTTTAAACGCTCCATCTCACTTTTCTATGCCCTATTTTTCACTACACACACTCTTTCCGTGCCATTCGTCGTTTCGCGTAGCTTACAAAAACTAAATGAATGATTTTTATAACCATGTTCTGTTTTATAACACGGCAGATAATCTCCTTTAAAAGAAAATTTCTAGACATGAACTGAGCTACTGGTTGGCAGTTGTGTACCTATGTACAGTTATAAGGCTAATTGTATATGCTAATGAGAGGATTAAGGTTAGGAAAGGATCTGCATCTTCGACACGTTGTCTGCCAATTTAATTGTACATTAGCTTATCATAGTTTTATTTTTCTTTAACTTTTTTCTTTGCTTTTGTTTTATCCTTTGAACTCATCTGCATTGAATTATATTTTCATTTATCTAGATTAGCTGTATAGATTAGCTAATGACACTTAGTAAATAAAAACAAAAAGCATGTCTGTCCGCTTAGTCGAATGCGAAAGCATATAGATGATTTGGTCGTTTTCGTTCTGCAAATTTCGATGTCATGGATGCATCTCGGTCTGACCGACCTATCACTAAAAGAGTGGAAAAAATCTTACGGAAAATCGAAAAAAAAGTGACACACAAGCATACATGATACTTTCAAATCATTTGAATGCATAAAGAAGCTCGAAATTTCAGTGGTGATAAAAAATTGGGTTGACCGAATTTCTGTCACCAAACTGCTACTGAAACTCAAAGAACGATGGAAATCACAAACCATATCAAAATGAAAATTTACGCCCCGTACGATTTTGCTTTGCGTATAATGGGATGGCAAGAAGATAGTGAATTATGAGTTTCTATAACCTACTCACACAATTGTTTATAATCCCTACCGTCAGCGTTTAATCAGATAGTTGCAAGCGATTCGAAAAAACCCACCACCAGCATTGATCAATACAGAAGTTTCTATCTCCCATCATTACAAGAAGCATGACTGGAATGTGTGCCCATTCACCGATATAGCCGAGACCTTGTTTCCCTCTTTTCGGAAAGATGATGGATCAAAGTGGGTGCCAAAAACGAATTCGAAAATTACTTAACTTAGTTTTTCGCCAATAACTTACATATATACATATATACTGATGAAATTGTGAAATCTTCCGAAACGTGACAAACGGTCATAGATAATAATGACCCAACGAAAAATGTAATGAAGAAATGAAAACAAATTCTCAATACTTTTTCCATAAACTCCTCCAATATATAATACAACGCTCCGTAAGTGCGTAGAGCTACATGTAGACGTGGAATGACTATTTGACTAATTCACATGATTTTCAGGCGGTGACAAACGTTCAAAAAAAGTTTATAAGTTTGTGAAAACCACAACATCGTCACTATCGAAAAATCATATGGAGTCGTCAACTAGGTAGCATCCTACCAACTGATGAAGTGACGTGTTTTATATTTAATCTATCATTTTTTTTTTCACGGTTCATTTAAAGAAAACTATTGTGTTTTCGATCCCATAAACTTTTCAACACCGGAAATTAAAATAATTATGTAAATTTTTGAATTTAAATGAATTTCGACGACTTGACTCATTTATAAAGCAAGTAGAATAACTGTAACTATTTGCCCGCTTTATGTACACTATAGCAGCCTGAAAACGAGCTCTATATCAGAATATGAGGCTTTTGCGACATATGTCACTGACGTTTTACAAAGAAAACGGCAAAAGTCTAGAAATTCATAGCAAAATTCATTATCAACTTGGCAGAGACATTAGCAGCTTTCGCGTCACTCTCAGCCTCATATCTATTCAAAGATCCTTGTTATGAAACTATATTGGCGTGTTTTGGTTTGCAATAACGTTTAAATGGTACTTTCAAGGAACCCAATAACCCTAAAAATTATACGATTTTTCGCTTTAAAGCAATATTTACTTACTTCCTTTATCATTTTAAGATGCTCGCCTTCGTTAGGTCTCCTTTGATTCATTTCGACAGCGTTGAGATTAAAACATATTGCAATGCTACTACTCTGAGTAAAATGAAACTTGGGCTATTATCGGATACAACTGCAGTCGAAGAATCAGAGAATTGGTCGGGTATGCTTTAAATCTTCATGCTTAAGCCAAGTGAAGCATAAAATTAATAAAAGAAAGATTTATTGTTTGATCAGAGCTAGCAACCAGCAAACGATGTCTTTATTGGTCAATTGTGGCGCTTATATACTATTCCAATTCCTATGGACAAATACGGTACTTAGGAGTATGCTCATCCTAGCTAAAAACAAGTGTTTACTTATTTATTAAATATATATTTTTTTTTATTGATATTTATTGGTTTATGTAGAGGTTGTGGGTACACTGTAATACCCAAAATAGATCAAACGTCCTTCCAGTGTTAAGAGTTAATAAAAGGTGATGCTCTACTATCCTAACATTTTTTTCAAGAACGTTCAGCAATACAAGAAAGCCAAATTTCGAAAACAAAACACTTCCTATCAGAGAGAGGTGGAGAGGATTTTCTTCACCTTCTTTCTATCTTTAATAAAAACGCATGTCTTTTCAAAAAGATATTAAATTTTCGATTTTCCAACACAAATTGCTTTCTTTCACGGAAAGTTTTGTACGCAAAATGTTACGTGAATTGAAACATTCACGCTATCTAAAAACGACTTTGCCGTAATATTATAAATTATTGTATATGTATTCTTTTTCAATTTCGTACTTCAATTCGCTCATTATTTGTTTTTTTTACCGAAGCGACTAATAAAAGTAGTAGGTAAAGCAATGTTTCGTTTCAAAACGTTACACATAATATTTTTGCTTTTTAAGTTCGCTTTGCACACATATGATATTCAATGGGAATTGTGAAAGCTCAAGCAAATCCTCAACCAAAGAATGTGAATCTGTTTGTTGATTGATATTAAAATTGCAAAAATTTAATTTAATTTAACAGATATTTACGTTGTGTTAGTGAGCATATGAAAGAGTTGAAGCCGTTCGGTGATGTACCCGATAAACTATCCGTCCAAGTCAAAAGATCTTTCGTTGCCACTCGAACTTACGGTGAAGCCTTAGCTGTTGCTGCTGAAGTATCAAAAAGGTTAATAAATGTAAGTACACGTACATTATCGCATATACATACATACATATATATGTGTACATATTTAATGCAAAACTCTATAATATATAGGTTCGTTTAAACGCTGATTGCACATCCGCATTAACGAAAATGGAACATTGTGGATCGTGTAAAGGCTACATGGAGAAACCGTGTACGAATTATTGTATAAATGTTATTAAAGGATGTTTACATTATTTTAATGAATTCGATATTGAATGGGAAAATTACGCCTTAGCGATGGACAAAGTCGCCGAACGTTTATTGGGCTCTTTTAATATTGTTATGGTAGTGGAACCGATTAATATAAAAATTTCCGAAGCCATTATGAACTTCCAGGTAAATAAATTCACTCATTTAGAGTAAAGAACAAAGTAAGTTAAATAGTTTAAGAAAATCCCGAATTCTTTTTTTTCTTTCTACTTAATTGTAGAGAATTTGAACCGATAGGCAATGCATGCAACGCAAATGTATCGTATCGATTATAGACTGCTTATCCAACTTATTTCGAATATTTTTACTTAAAAATCTCTTTGCCTACAATCTTACATTAGTTCAATTAACAACACAACGCATCGGTTTTTGGTTTCTCTGGCAATTCTTTCTGTCTTTTTTTTATATGGATTTTGTCAAAACGTTATTACCCCTACAAGGAAGCATCAGACAATCCTTTGATTAAATTTTCAATCGATTTAGACATGTCCATCTGTCCGCCGTCAGCAGGAGGCTCAATCGGTTGAAGGTTACGTTTAAAAATTATTGATTTCTTGCCTATTGCTCACAAGTTCCAACAGAAAAAGCTATAAAAGTTTGCATGTGTGTTCCATGGATGATCCTATACGACGTGTACAAAAAAAAAAGAAAAAAAATTTAGGCCACGTCTGCCCAATGTTATATTGTATTATAAATATATATATATATATATACATATATATATTTTTTTTATTCGAAGAAAAAGGTGGTGACCGCAAAAGATTCGACTACAACCAAATATAACTGTTTTTTAAATTTTTCTTTAAATTTCAGACATGTTAGCGAAGACATATTTTACACACATTATATACAAAGAACATATTCTTTTGATAATTATTCGATTAAAACTTATTTGACCCCTTTTCTTCTTTTACCACATGGTGAAGAACTGAAATTGTTTCTCAATCGCTCTACTCGTAAATAGCTATTAAAACCAAATACATAGATTGTTTATAAAACACTTGTAATACCTTTACAAAAATGAAAGAAAAATTCTCAAATTCATAGTAAGCGCAAACTCATTGACGCTTACCTTGTATAAAATTCCCCACATAAGGCATATATATATACATATATATATATATATTGTATTGCATAAACATGTTTGCTTTACTTATCGTTTGCTCCGTTATTTATTAACATTTTACCGACCGGCAGCTCGGCCGCTTCCCGTTCTAGAGCAAAGCAACTAGTTGTACCTCAATATTGAATAACACATGACGGTTTATAACCATGATAACCGATTAATAGACTGCGAGCATGCGAGCGCCAGGGCAAAGACCGATTAATAGGCTATCGATCGCAAAGCGCCGGCAACAGAAAGCCGATTAATAGATTAGAAAAATCGATAGGTCGGTAAAGTGTTGCAGACATTCTTTCTCAATTCAATTTTACAACAAAAACTTAGGAAAGAGATTTCATTTATTATATTCACTATTCCATTCAATTCGTAATTACGATATTTAAGAGTTCAAGATTTTGCATTTTCACCTTACATAATGAATTTGTATTTTAAAAATTTCTATACATATACACTATATATTTATGGGAAGAAGGCAAAGAAGAATAGGCAAAAACCTATTTGATTTGAAAGTAAAACTACTACCTGAGCACTTTACTGATGGCTAGATGACGCTAATTCATTAATGTGATCATAATTGGAACTAAGATATCTACTGTTGACGTTATGTTTGAACTGATTCATGCTGTTAGAAAGCAGTTCCATGCCCGCAACATCATGAAGGCGAAAGATAGAAAAGAATCTTGGAACATTATATTAGGTTGGGGGAAAAGAAATCCACTATTTTTTCAGTATATGAGTGCAGAGATCGATATCTTATAAATTATCGATCAAACAATTTCAGATTTATGCTCGTTGGGAAGCTGACTTTTCACACTACAAACAATTCCTACGCTGTTTTCTATTTCCTCCATTCAATTGTGAATTACAGGATCTTATCAAATCAACAAAGCAAATCAACAAAGAGAAAGTTCGGCACATTTCACAGTTTCTCTTTGATAAGGACAAAAATGGAAGCCAGACCGTTGAAATTGCGAATGGTGTTTATGGTCCCGATACTGTAACAACGAGTTATGTGTAATTTAGGTTTTGTCGATTCCGTTCAGGTATTTTTGATGTTAAAAATGCATCTTGCATAGGTAAATCGGCATCGAAATGATCGAAATTGACCGGCATGTTAGCCAGCGTAGCGTCGCCCGGGAGCTAAAGAACGATCATGAAACAGTCATTTGAACAAATGTGGATTTAAAAAGACGTTTGATGTTTGGGTGTCACACAAATTAACACAAAAAAAAAAAAAAAACACCGAACACTATTAACAGCGTCTGAACCATTTTATTATTAAATATATAGCCGCTTTGTCAAGGAGAAATCATATCAACCCTTATCGAAATACATTCTATCTATCAGGTATCTCTGGTAATTTCTACTATCAACTGGTACTCTGAGCAACATCGCACAGACCTTATAGATGACAACACAATCAATATATAGTTTTGGTGACTTAACAACTTTATGTTATAACGAAATTGATAGTAGAGAGCTTTATCGTGATTGTTGCTCCGATAAACCAAATTTGATAGAAGGCCACGAAAATTAGGACAAGAAAGAGTATTGTTTCCTTCTGTGACTAGCCTGTGACTGATTACCGCGCCAGAATACAGTTGTACGTATTACGAAGGTTACTACTATTGGCTTTATATAAGACTTGTTGATAGCTTTATAATAAAAAAGAAGGCAAAAGTGAAAAAAGAAAAGGAAAAAGAAAAGAAATCAAAAAGCTATACTCACTTTGGGTGGACCTTTGATGAAGAATATATGATGAGCAGATATGTTTTACTGATGTCGTTTAATCTAAGAGCAGCTTCGTCGTCGCAAATAAACAGTACGTACGCGAACACAAACATTCGCTTGATGCCATATATGTTATATGCATTTTACCTTTTTTTTTTTTTTTTTTTTTCTTTATTAAAACTATCGTATGCACCTTTAGGGCTTAGTTCAATTTATTTTTTCTTCCCATTGTAGACTCAGTGGTTTATTTGTCATGGCCCATGTTTATGTGTCTTCGCGTTTTTTCTTGTTAACGTCTATAAAAAAAATTGTAATTTATCTAATTTCCTGTAATGGATATCAAAACTCAAGTCATACGAATAGAAAAAAAAGAAAATGCTGACTACTTGTACTTGTTTGCAAAAAACAATGATGAATCTATTGCAGAAAAAAAGAAAAAGATTAACATGAAAACTTTTCAGCAGTAGCTTTTCCATGTACAGGCGTCCCTTGCATAACACGGTACTTGTAAAACATGGTATCAATACAACATGGCACAAAATTAGCGACAATTGTTACACGGTCTTGATATATTATGATTTCAAAAAATCGGACATGTGCCCCACTAATCCATTATATATAATAATTTTGTAATAATGAAGAAATAACTAATGAGGAGATAAAGAGAATAGTGTTGTTGTTTTTGATTATACTCTTCATTATTGTATATTATCATAATGCCGAAGTTCACATTTTTTTATACCCATCGCCGAAGGGTGCGGGTTATATTCATTTTGTCAAAACGTTTACAACGTCCAGAAGGAAGCATCAGAGACGCAACAAACTGTATATATTCTTGGCCAATATCAAATTGCAAGTCGATTTAAGCATGTCCGTCTGTTCGTCCGTTCACCTGTGTAAAGTCTGTTGTAAGCATTCAAAGAAGATGTCAACTTCACATTTTACAGAAACGTAGGAAGTCCTTGCACGTATGTTGGCCTTGAAAATCGGGTCGAAGGACACGTTCACAGCATCACGTAAACTGAGAACACCTCTGTTTTTCAAAAGGAAAATTGATTTTTTGCTCATTGCTCATAAACTACAGCAGATAAATGTACAAAAATTTGAACGCATAATCTACAGGTGATGCTACAGTATCTGTACAAAAATGAGAAAAACCCACTCAATATTATAATATGTCAATATTTTATATATTTTTTTTAATAGCTATGTAAAGCACAGAAACAAACTTCAAAAACCGTCTAAAGTATATAAATTCGTGGCCAGTTTTAAATTGGGAATGCATTTAAACATGTACGTGTCTTCGTTTGTCCATCTGTCCGTCTGCCCAACTGTGTAGTATCTGAGATAAACATTCTCCCGTTAGCGAAAATAAAGGTAATGCCTGCAAATTTGCAAAAAAATTTTGAAAGTGACGTAAACTTTTCCGAGGACACGCCTACAACGCCCTTACGCCCATGCGACAAAAACTTAAATTGAAAATAGAAAAATTCAGCCGCAGTCACTCCATATTATAGAGCCAAAAAATGTTGTTTTGTTGTTTTACTTTTTCGTCTTTTTTATGATAAGAGTGTTGGGTGTAAAAGATTCGGTCACGACTTTCTTACTTTTTTTGCTATAAACCCTTGCTCTTAGTTTATTATTGCATTTGTATGTACATTTGGAATGAAATTTCATAATAAAATTTTCATCAGAGAGATTTTCATCCTAAGACTAGGTGCTGATACAACACGATGCACATAATCTTGATGCACATTATTTCAAGGTATCGTGTAACCTGGTTTCGATGGAACACTGTACGAATTGTTCGCGTTATAAGAAGAACGACTGTATGTATTCACATAAGCATTTTCTCATATGTAGACGTGTAAAATAAAAATTTTTTGTGGTATACGATAATGTTGGATACTAACTTTTCTCTTCCTACATACGAATGCAATTGTGTGTTTATTTTTTTGCGGTTGCTTACTGATCATTTAATCGAATAGATATCAAGTGTAGCTTGGTTTGCTTATAAGCACACATTCATTCGTTTATATGTAATAAACATTGAAGAAAATTAGGTGAAAATGTGGTCGAAAAAACCTGACGAAAATTAATTATGTATGATGAGGTTATCTCAGCTATCGTGACTCATCTTTCTTGTATTGATTATCATTTTCACGTTATATATTTCTTATTCTGTAGGATTCCGGTCATGATATCACCGTCCGTGTTTTTGAAGGCTGTGCACGTCCTCCTCTTGATCGTTCAAAACGCAGTATAAATCCGAAATTTGGTACCACTTTCCCTTTCAATGTGAGTCAAACAGGAGCTCTATCGCGTCCATCGTCTTTGCCTTTGGACTCACTTGAAAATGATACTCTGGATATCGATGCTTCCCCTGACGATGCGATTGTGTTACGAGAGAAACGAGTTGCCGATCCTGCGTCACGAGATCAAAGTGAAAGTGGAGTTGGTAACAGCGGCGTTGGTGGAGGCGGCGGCAAACGTAACAATAAAAAACAGAATCGTAAAAACGATAACAATGAATATAATGGCCGGGATCCGGCTCTTGATAAAATCATACGCGACATACGACAACGTGTTAAGGATTTAAAAAAGTTTTGGTCGAATTTGCCTCATCAATTTTGCAATAACGATGAAATTTCCTCATCAGCGGATGCAGATGGTATGTGCTGGAATGGTCATACGATAGATCGGTGAGCGAGAAAATCTATTTGTCAATAAAGTTTTTAAAAATGCTTTAATCTGTCAGTTACATGCATTCAATTACAACGGAGCATGGTTCGAATCCTGAATTTCCAGGAACTCCCTCGAAAGAAAGGCAAATCTCTCAAGTTGCCACGCAAGTCTTTTACCTAAAAAATGTGGTCACGCATTTACGGAATGCGTACAATGGTCAAGATGTGGATTGGAGTGATCAAGGTAATTACAAAACCAATGTACGGTAGTTTCGGCCTTTAAAAACATCTGTAGAATTCTCATTTCATATCTCTGGAGTTGGAAACCGCATTATCAAAAGATCGAATTCGATTAACCGGCTACTCGAAGCAAATATTTATATTTAACGAACCTAACGGAGCGAATACTCTTCAATCGCCGAATTTTATGCACCTTCGCTGTCATTGTCGGGTTATTTTTGCAAAGTGTGTGTCTTGAGTTGAAATGCATATTACTTATCCTTAACTTAGCCTTGCTTACACTAAAATTTATTCTCATTCAACTCTCTACGTTAAGCTCAATCTTTCCTTATACTAAAAATTCGTATGCGAGGCGATGCGTATGCGACTTATATGTAAAAGAGGTTACTCTATCCAATTATTATCAAGTGCTGCAAACTTATGAAAACGAGCATGTGCAAATACTGCAGGAAGTCTCGTACCTAAAGAATTCCTCGACAATAAAATACGACGGTGATGAGTCATAATGTATTAGGAATTTCTTCGGTCCAACACAAACTAAGAAATGGGAAAACCATAATAGTTCTCTCCCTTGCTTCAGGATAAAACTAAAACTATCAGCACGACCTCGATCACATAAATATGAGATATTCTGTACCCTTTACAAATACATTTCACAACTTTTGCAACAATCTAACATTACAAAATTTTCTAGCAAAACCAAATCCGCTAAGCAAACGTTATCTATATTATATTTCGTAGATGAACCATATTTTGGAAGTGGTTCTGGGTCTGGTGGTGGCACTGACGATGAAGATGACGATGAAGGCTCTGGTTTGGGCAGCCAGTTTACGCCCACTCATAATCCCGATCAAACAGATCGGCCCCCGTTACGCGTTAATAACGTTGATGATGAAGACGAGGATGCTGTTGAGGAACGAACGCATAATGTTGGTACTAGCGTTGGTGGTGGCGGTGGCGGGGCTGGTGGTGGTGGAGGAGGCAGTGGTGGCAGTGTACAAACATACACTTCCCGTCCTGCTCACCCCCATAACACAAATACTCTGGAGGAAGATGATGATCGCAATGACCCCGAAACTGGCGAAGACCTTGATTATCATCTTAAAGCAAGTGGGAGTGCGGACGTCGCTATTAAAATATCTTTGCGTCGTGCTTTGTTTATGTATTTAATGCCACTTTATATAGCGTGGTTTGGTGGCATTATTGCCGATATGCTGTGATTTCTTATTTAAGCTTTTTTTTAATATTTGTACCTATTTTTTCTAGATTTTTTTCGACTTGGACTTCTTTTTGAGAAATTTTCTTCAATGAGAGTTAATAAAAAAACAAATAAATAAAATAAACAAATATAGTTGTGGCCTGAACTAGGTTTACTCTAAACCATATTTTAAAAATGATTGACTCCAAAATTTTGAAATCAATTTCATCTCACTAAAAAAAAATTATTTTGGAAAAAAAAAAAATTTTGTTTTTCTTTTTTAATTTGAAGTAAAAGCATTTCAAATTACAATAAAACTTGGCTCTACGGGATAGTCCGATTACAAACGTTTTTTTTTTTTTATCATTCAGAAGAATGAAATATTCTACCAAAAATGTTATTGTTCTTAATTAGAATCTCTCTTAAGTGACTAACAAGTTCTATCTCGCTCAGAAATTCTAATCCATTCATCTACATAGGTGTCGATCGATTACTGCATTAGACGGTAGACCGTAGATGAAAAATTGCCTCTCATTAACATTGCAAGAAAATTAAGTTCTAATTAAAAAAATTTCAAATTGATCTTCCTTCTCTTTTCTTTTTTTTTTTTTTTTTTTTTTCTAAGTTTGCAATCCATTTCATGATGTTTTTTTTCGGCACTCTTTCAAAAGAAAAACATTTTGAATTAGATGTGCAAGTAATAAGGCCGCTCGCTAATGTCATTATAAACACTGAAATTGTGGCAGATTGACTAAGTTAATGACATCTCTTCAGTTAATGAAAATCTTGCATCATTGCCTAACTGCTTAAGGTGATCAAAGTCGCAAAAAGGATGCTGATTCGGAAAAGGCATAACACTTACCGATAGGACGAATATCCAGTACGTTGCGGCCGCCAACACCTCATGTCTTTCTCTCTTTCCTAGCTTGCTTGTGACCGCCACTGTGTTACACGAACTGGGGACATCTCCTAAATTATTGGTCATATTAAAGTAAATAAATAAAGTTAAAAGAGATTAGACTCAATCCTTTATTACATATAAGATAGTTTCAAAATACTAGCAACAACTTTGTGTGTGTGCTAATTTCAAAGTCCACTGACTTTAAAAAAAAAATGTATTTTTTCATTGTTATCGACTTAAAGTAAAAGATTGTCTTAAAAACGCATAAGCGCTAATCTGTATTTCTTACCAGCCACTCCACTTGTCTACAATTATTGATTCATCTACGAGAAGACGTTTGAAGAAGAAGTTTATTTTTTTTCTAATCATACTACAATCTGTCCATCCATCCATTGTCGTTGTGTTTATATTTAAACATGCAATATTTCATAATATAATTATTGTCAGCTTGATTGGAAATAAAACAGCTTTCAAAAGAAATTTTTATCTCATATCAAATATCCGTTAATTAACTAAACCGAAACCGAAAACGAAAACAAAAACAAAAAAACTAAGACAATAAACAACGAAAAATATATCTTTCTTATCTCTTCACTTCTTTTTCTCAACTTCCATATGTAAAACTTAGAAAAAAAAGGTACTCATCTAAAAGCATATCCGACTAGTATTTGGAGTTGAATTAGTTTGCCGTTTACAGCAGGCAGATGAGCAACACTTCGTATCAGTTGGCATATAAATAAATGAAAATCGTTATATGGAACTTATAACTGCCATATAATTGCATTGAATTGGAGCTTTGTAGTGTAACAGTGCAATTACTTGCCTATTATTGTGCAAATCATTTTGTTGCGCTCCAACCTGTAACCAAAGAATGAAGTTCCGTAACCTTTTCAATTCTAGGTGCAATGTACAGCAGTACGCATTAATTTTAAATTTCTAGCCAGAATCAGATTGACAACTGATTCAGTCATGTCACCCTAGCCGTCCGTCAGTATGTAAAAAAAATTTTCAAAGCCGAATATCATTACATTAGTACACTTTTTTCCGTCCACGAGATGAATGTAAACAGTTGTTCTAGAATCAATTTTTGTGAAAGTAGATGATAAACAATATAACTTGGCCTCCCCACATATATGCGAGAAAATAAATTTGAAGCGAGTTCTTTCCAAAAGACGTAAAATTTTATATATAAAAAAATTTAGGATAATTTTTTCAAAATAAATAAAAAAAAATAGAATTTACTAAGTATACTAAAGAGTAAATAAACTTTTAATTATGAATGGAGGAATTATAAAGAATAAAAAA
This sequence comes from Glossina morsitans morsitans, assembly GCA_001077435.1. Lineage (NCBI taxonomy): Eukaryota > Metazoa > Arthropoda > Insecta > Diptera > Glossinidae > Glossina > Glossina morsitans. Next base: position 30,014 of record CCAG010004719.1, on the reverse strand, counting down.
ATTATTAATAATTTATTTTATATTCATACACACAAAACATTACCTCACTCTAATTGAGAAAAAAAAGAAAAAGAAAAACAACAACAAAAAACAACTGAATATTGAAAAAGCACCTGTAAGTTGAAAAAAAGATATCTAAAAACATTGTACGAAAGCTTTAACTTAAAATTTTAGACATTTCAAAATATAAAAACAATTATAATTTTGTGTGTAGTTTTTTTTATTATTATTACGAAAAAAAAAACAAATGTGCAATTACTATAAGAGAAAGATGAACAATATGTATGTATATTTTTCGGTTTGAGTTAATTCTATAACACCTACCCACTGCCCATAGAGTAATTTTTATAAATATCTGTACACACACGAATGTTCGAAGTTATGAAAAAGAAAGGAAATTCAATATTTAATATCGAAAAATGCATCTCAGATATTGAAAACATATTATACGGTTTTCCCAACATTATCGCTCGTTATCAATAATGGAGTCAGGTCTCAGCTATCCCCTACAATCGTCATCAGAAAATTTGCATATTTTCTTGCGTCTTCTATCTTATATATCGCTATCAAAAGAAGTAAGAATGCTTCGAAAACAGATATGATTTTTTTAAATAAAATTAAAATCACTTTTTGCAAATTTTTATCAAATAATCGATAAATAGCTATAAGTGTTCCCATGAGTTTCCCTTAGGCTGGTGGGTACAACAAATTCAGCTGGAGTTATATAAAAAAAAAAAAAAAAAATACAAAATTGAAATAAACCTCTGTATCAAGAAACTTAATTGCAATCGATTGTCAAATTTTAAAATAACATTAAGTTTTAGAAATCTCCAAAATCCTTGTTTTCATTTGTAAATCTCTTAACCATTGACTGACTTATGATGATAAGTTTTTGTTTATTTTTCATTTATCTACATGTGTTACTGCTATATTAACCCACCTCTTAATATACCTAAAGAAATTTCTTTACCATCCACAAAATTAAACACGAAATAAACAAATCTTAAAGAATAAATGTGTTTATGTACGTTTCTATTGTGTACATTTTCCTTTTTAGCTTGTATTTTATTGAACTTCTGATATATAATAATAATAATAATGGCGGATAGGAGAAGTGCTGTTGTCACTTAAAAACTACTGGCCTAAAGTGAAATTATGGAAACAAAGTAAGAGATGAGATGAGACCTTAACGGCAGAGGAAGTTCACACTTACCTACCACAGCCAACCGATAAACGAACAAGAATTAGCTGGACGCAACATAGGCATGGAAAGCTATGAGACGAGGACTAACCACACACCCCACACCGATTGTATCAATGACCCTACAGAAGAAGAAGGAGTGTCGGACGAAGCCCAAAAGTTGCGTTTGAAACAGCTTAGAATATGGACCCTGACTCGAGGCCAAGAATATATAAATAAATTATTGTAATACCCAATCGTATAAACCACACAACCACCCTAAACGAAATAAGCACTGTAGTATATGCTGCTGCAGTCACAACGGCACGCTTGTTAGATTTCAAAATACATACAAGAGATCAGCGAGGCAGAAGCAATAGAAAGAGTTGGAAAACGCCCTGGGAGAAACGGGTACAAGACAACGTGCATTATAGACGATATAAGGAAAGTGCGACGAGAAAGCAGAAATGAAAAAGCCTTCTCTCCATGTAGACCAACACTCTATAGTTAGCGTGAAGCGGTATTGGGAGAGAGTGTGAAGCATACCAGGAAGCTATAGCAAAAAATCAATGTAGGTCGAAACGGATCAAAAAGGCACTCAATGTATCCGGAATTGATAGAATAACAAATCGCGAATCGAAGAAGAAGCTGTGAGCAAGACTCAAAATTGAAAGGCAATCGGCCTGGACAAAATACATAATATATGAGTGAAGAAATTTATTGCGCTACGCGAGCAGCTTGTCAAATGCTATGTCCAGCTGCTACATACACCACAAAGAGCAACCTCGAAGTTATTTGCAGGAAACACTTACTACCGAAAAAAATAGCATCCGATGACCCACCAGACTGTCGGCCAATTACGTGTTTGTCGATATTGTATAAATTGCTCACAAAAACAATTGCGCATAGTTTATATGCTCACTGCATGAGAAACGATATAATAACAAGTGAACAGAAATGATGCAGAAAAGAAACCCAAAGATGCAAGGAGCAAATAACAACTGACGCGATTATAGTCGGCTAGGTTATACACAAGTAAAGGAATTTAGTATTGCATATATTGACTGCATAAAAGCATTTGACTCAATGCCGCATGACTACTTGTTAAAAGTCTTATGTATTCTTACGGAAAGTAGGGCCGCCGAAATTTGCATTAACCACTTAATCTACATGGATGACATAGAGCTATATTCCCCCAAGAGAGAAAAGCTACACAGAGTAGCTGGAAGGATCCACCGATTCAGCAAAGAAATTAGAATAGAATTTGAGTGGGAAAAACGTAATGTAGTAAACATCATGTCCAGAAAGCTTTGTGAAGATGAGAGCTCACTTTCTTAAAACACTTATGATATAATGGAAAGTTCGAGCAACGAAGAAAGCTACAAATATCTGGGGTCTCTTCAATCAAAAGGTATGCTCGCGCAGGAAACGAGAGAAAAAACTAGATCTGTATTTGAAAAAAGATTAATAGCGATACTGAAAATCAAGCTCAATTCAAAACACAAATGTAAAGCTATTAATACTTGGGCTATACCAATATACATCTACTTTTTTTGAAGTAGTACATAGCACATAGAGCAATAAGAACTTAAATGTGCAAGTACGACGTGCACCACCCACGCAGCGCTAAAGAGCGAATAAACCTATCGAGCCAACTTACAGGTCGCGGGCTAAGGGACCTACCGAGCTTAGATGATGTACAAGTTAAAAACTTAAAGGCATACCTTAGCTCGCAAAGGGGATGGACAATCACAGAAATGTTGGTGAAAATAGATAAAAATTACACGCCACTATACTTAAGTAGCAGCAGCCATGAGACGCCAAGCATCGTAAGAACCCACCACTATATAACTGGATCCAAAGACATTTATACGGGAACCATGCTAGTGAGGTGGGGAAAGATACAATAGACCTACTAAGTACATATCATATTATATCGTTAAGCAGAGGGGAGTTGTTTTATGAGGTGGGGGGATTTATTATTGCCATGCAAGAGAAAAGACACGTAATGAGGCAAGCAATACAAACGGACTTCTGCCGGAAATGCAAAAGTGGTATAGAAACAATAGATTGTATTATCGCCGGATGCACAACATTCACTAGTACGGAATACCTGAAAAGGCACAACCAGGTGTGTAAAATAGTGCATCAAGCATTAGCGGAGAAACACAACATACAAAAATCGCAAGTCCCATATTACAAGTACTAGCCAGCACCGGTAATAGTATAAAAAACGCTGCGGTTTACTGAGACAGAAAAGTTATAACCGATGGGCCATTTAAATTCAATAAAGCGGACATATTCGTACTAAATTGGTAGGACAGGACGATCGATATTATAGATGTAATAATACCGCTCATCCAAAATGCACAAACTGCATACTCCAATAAAGTTGCGAAATAGACGCAGCTGGAGCAAGTGATGAAAGTGATGAAAGATATGTACAATATAGGAAAAGTTACTATAACTCCAATCGTGGTGTCGCGCACGGGAATAGCGCCAAAAATTGCTATAAAGGGTCTAAAGTATTTAAGAATTTACAACGTACTGGAGAAAACACAAAATGCGGTGCAGCTCTCTATAGCACGCTTGACGCGGATTTCTGCAACATCAGTGAAAACAGTTACTAGAGTAATATTATAAATAAGCCACGAAAGTACCAAAAGAAAACTGCAAAACAGCTGAGCAAACCCCTTAGTGTAGTACACTCGGGGATGGGTGAATTCCAGCTTGATCTGAGGAATCTAGAAACCCAATGATAACAATCATAACCGCAATAACATTAATCACAATCATAATCATAATAATAGCAGTACAATACAGTATAGTACATTACAGTGTAGTATAATATAGTATAGTATGTTATAGTATAGTATGTAGTATATACTATATAATTTGGTATAGCATAGTGTCTAATATATAATAGTATAGTACGGTGTATATAGTATACCACACCATGTATAGAGTATATAGTATATATAGTATATATAGTATCTATAGTATACTAGTAGTATCTATAGTATCTATAGTATAGTATAGCAGTAGTATAGTATAGTATCTATAGTATACTATATACTATACTATACTATACTATATACTATATTATACTATACTACACTATACTATATACTGTACTATAGTATAGTATAGTATATAATAGTGTTACAAATTTCCGCTAATCTCGATACAATCCGTATCACTAAATCGTGGATATTATTTTCAAGAGAAATGCACTTTAGAATTCTTTTAACTCCAAGTTTCTTTATTTACAATCTATTCCTTAAGGGTAGGAATATTTACATTTTACTTTGGCAATAGTCTCGACTTTTCAACTTTAGTATATTTTCGGCTCAAATGTTCTCGTACGACTAAATTGCCTTCCGCAAATAGTCTACTTATATACATTTTTACAATCATGTTACAATCACCCAACTTCATGGCTTCATTTCTAATCCGTTAACCTGCATTTCTGCTAATCTTTTTCATCGGCCGGCAGATTCTTGACGCGCCGCGAATATGCGTTAGGGAATTTATTACTTGGGAAAAATCAATTAGTTAGCATTAACTGAATGTGGGATCTTCATAACAATATTATTATTGAAAATGTCTGCAGCAATTAAGAGAATTTGTTAAACATGGAGAAAGTAATTATAGAATTAGTATGAGCTTAATTGCTGAATTTTTCATCTTTCACTTATCTTTTCCATTGTAGCGAATGATAATGTGCATGCTAAACGACAGTGCAGAGCATATTTGGCTGCTTTGTTTTTGGAGAAAAGAAAAGCTTCCAACAATTTATTTAAACCAGAGTGAGAGAAGAAACTGAAAAGTTAGTAATTTCAATGTAGAGTATGATAAGGAGACGTTGACGACTGCTTATGGTTGATTTTTCTAAGGCCTTCGATACTGTGAATCATAAGTTATTCTTAAAAAAGCTAAGTTCTTACTTTGGCTTTGGTCCGACCGCGGTCAAGGTTGTTATGTCTTACGTTGATGATCGGTGTCAGTGCGTGAAAGACGCCCCCTTTTTCTCTGAGATTAGATGCTTTAACTCTGGCGTACCATAAATCTCTATACTAGAGCCCATTCTGTTCAGTCTCTCCATTAATGATCTAGTTACTTGTTATCAAGATTGCAACATTCAACTATATGCAGGCGATTATCAAATATACCTATCTGACCCAAGGGGGCTTGTGGAGGATCTAATTCAACGAATTAGTAATGATTTGTGTCAAAAAAAATTTGTATTAAAATTAAAAAGAAATTATAAAAAGTTCGTTCAGAAATACAAGCGGGCGGTGAGATGAGGAGCTCTGAATTTTTCATAATCGTTATGAATTTCCCATTGTAGTGAATCAAAGTGGAATTGCCTCGATTATTTTTGTGCGCCAGGAAACCTTCAAAGATTTCAAAAAAGTTCTCCGATTGCTTAAAGGTTCACCAGACAACTGAAATGGACGTTTGAGCTTCGTTGGTTATTCTTTGTAATTTGGTTTTGTAGCGCGAAACAACAACAAAAAGTCGCGATCGTAAACAAAAAACAATCGAAATTAAGTTGTAGGCATTAATTCGATAACGTCTTGATGGAAAATTTTTTTTAAAGTTACAATTTTTGCGATTTTCTGCTCTTGTTCTCTCTTTCTTGGTTTTGCTTATTTACTATAGAATAAGTATGTTCGCCATAATGAACACATTCTAAAATGTTTCAATTTGCATTTGTATCGTTTCCTGGTACAAGCCTGAGGGGTGATCACGTACGACAAATTTAGCCGTTCTTGCAAACAGCTGAATACACAGTAAAATGTAACTTTCAGCTACGTAATTTCCCCTCTAGTGATGTAAAATTTACGAAAAACTTAACTAACAAGAGAAGAAATGATCGAACATTCGCGCTATCAATCGATTTTTTGTGATGGGAAAACGACCCCACTAGCCAATTCAGCGAATGTATCAGACAAGTTATACATAAGTAGAATAGAATTAAACTATATATTATGCTATGGTCGATGAGCATTTACTTTGGACTAAATATAATCACATAAAGTTCAACAAGTACCAAGATAATCTAATAATAAAATAAAATTAATAAATAAATAAACAAAAAATTTGTTTTAAATTGAAAAGACTGCGCGAGTTATTAATTTACGTATATTTTATAAGAAATCTATATTCTGTGTCAACTCTTCTATTACATATCTACTTCCGAAAAAAATAATTTTGAAAGTTAGTGATTTAAATTCCAATAATGTACAAATTAGAATTAACTCTCCAATAGAAAATCGTACATTCGTGCGTATAGCAAATGTATGCAACTAGCTATTCATTTTAATGTGTCGTTATTTTCCAGTTTGTTATTTTTACGAAGAAGGTTTGTATGCATCGATAGGCAGCAATTGAATAATATCAAAATTCTATTAAACCAAAATTCTATTAAATTAAAAATTCTATTAAATCAAAATTCTTTAAACCAAAAATTCTATTAAACCAATATTCTATTAAACCAAAATTCTATTAAACCAAATTACTATTAAACCAAAATTATTATTGACAAGTTACTTCAGGTTGGTGATATTAGCCCCAAAGCCCTAACCAAAAACAAATAATATATAACCCTTTTTTATTTAACTCAGCGAGTCAGCAATATTATCGATAGCTGTAAATTATCGATAGCTGTGATAAACGATCGTAGACGAAAAGTTGCGGCAATGCTCGGTTTAGACAGATTGAGTTAGTTTAAGCGCGCAGCTTGTTTAAAATAGAAAGAAAAAAGTAGCATACATAAATTTGTGGAATTAAAGTAATTGTGAACTGTTCGAGTTAAATGTTTCATTTATTTGATCAAAGCCCTCATTAAAAAGTCTAAAAGGAAATAAGCAAGCAGTTTCTTTACGTTTTATGCAACAAAAGAAAATTTCGATCGAGTAGACATTAAGTGAAATTTCTTATTTTTTCTAATTTCTTGTTAGAAGAAAAAATTTAAAACACGTAAACATGTCTTCAAAAACCGATGATAAAGGCACAGAAATACCAGAAAGATTATATGATTCGTCAGCCGGCAAAACATATAAACGCATGAGATTTTTTGGCAAGGTAAGTGTGCGTCTGCTAAAAAGGCGATTTTAAGCTTTACTTCAAGTTCTCCAATAGAGTCCCCATTTTATTTATCTATAGCTGTAGTAGTACATTTTTTGTGTTGGCTTTTTGCAATATCTCTAGTTGCGGATGTGCAGGGTCGTTAGAATGCCTCAATTATTAAAAGTCGGGGATGTTAATTTTTAAAGCGATCGTTTTAAAAATAATTGAAGTTTTCTCAACTTTTTTTTTTCGTTTGTATCTGTTATACTATTTCTTATTTAAATCAAAATTTTTTGTTATAGGGTGGATTTGCAAAATGTTATGAAATTGTAGATGTAGCGACAAATGAAGTATACGCTGGTAAAATTGTTTCAAAGAAGCTCTTAATGAAACATAATCAAAAAGAGAAAATGACCCAGGAAATAACCATACACAGCTCTATAAGTCATCCTAACATTGTTAAATTTCATGGTTTCTTCGAAGACAATTACAACATTTACATCGTTTTGGAACTGTGCAAAAAAAGAGTAAGTGATTTTCTTTTAAATCTTTGAAATTAAAATTATTTTTCCTTTCTATAGTCTATGATGGAATTGCACAAACGTCGGAAAACCATAACTGAATATGAATGTCGTTATTATATATATCAAATCATTCAGGGTGTCAAATACTTGCACGATAACCGCATAATACATCGCGATTTGAAATTAGGTAATCTGTTCCTAAACGACATGCTCCACGTGAAGATTGGTGATTTCGGTTTGGCCACGCGTATTGAGTATGAGGGCGAACGGAAGAAAACTTTATGCGGTACCCCGAACTATATAGCACCGGAAATTCTCACTAAAAAAGGACACTCGTATGAAGTGGATATCTGGTCTATCGGTTGTGTTATGTACACCCTGTTAGTGGGTCAACCTCCGTTTGAAACTAAAACGCTTAGAGATACCTATTCAAAAATTAAGAAATGTGATTACCGAGTCCCCAGTTATCTACGTAAATCAGCTGCCGACATGGTAGTTTCAATGCTGCAATCAAATCCCAGCCACCGGCCTACAATTGACCAATTGATGCATTCAGAATTTTTAACTAGTTCGCCGGTTCCAATGCTTTTGCCTACTTCATGTCTGACTATGGCCCCACGTCTCGAAATTAAGGACACTTTAGAGCATGAGGTGGCTAATCAAAGAAAGCCTTTAATTGAAGTGAACGGTGTACGATACGATGACACACGTTTGGAGTCAACTTTTCTTAAAAACAACTTGCACGATGCCATCACTGCATCGGCGCATGTTTATCAGCATAATCAGGATTATCGCAGTGATATAGAAAGCTTGTATCAACAATTAACAAAACTTATTGAAGCCAAAGTAAGAAACGCAAATTAAGAGAGAGAGAGAAAAAAACAATTACAAAAATTTTAATTTTTAGCCTCGTATGTTAGCCGGGAATTTAGGTGATGAGAATACGGACCCTGCTGCTCAGCCATTGTTTTGGATATCAAAGTGGGTGGATTACAGCGACAAATACGGTTTTGGCTACCAATTATGCGACGAGGGCATAGGTGTTATGTTCAATGATACCACCAAGCTGATTCTATTGCCGAATGATATGTAAGCGATTCAATTTTAAATTACAAAAAGTTAATTTATTGCTTCAACGAATATTTATAGTAATGTACATTTCATCGATAAGGATGGCAAAGAAACTTATATGACCAACACAGATTATTGCAAATCTTTGGAAAAGAAAATGAAATTATTGTCTTACTTTAAACGTTACATGACAGAACATTTAGTGAAGGCTGGAGCAAATAATGTTAATCTTGAAACTGATCAAATATCGCGTATGCCACATTTACACTCATGGTTTCGTACCACTTGTGCGGTAGTCATGCATTTAACTAATGGCACAGTACAGGTAAGTGAAACTTATGATTTTCTAGGGTTTTTATTTACTTTCACTCCAAATGATCCTTTTTTATACCTGCAACGGAGAATATGGTACACATATTTTTAATAGCATAAGTAGCTAAACCCGTTTGTTTGCTTTTACTGCTGTCAGGATCGCAAATTCCAATTATCGACTACAGCAAAGTTTATATATCTAAGCTCTCCATATCAACTTTTGTTTTTTTAGCTAAAATTTTACTGCAAAGCTCGCTTACACCTTACAAATATTCTATGTAACTAACAAATTGCATATTTTTATTTTATAATTTGTGTTGGGTTATATAATTACCTACGAAGCGATGCGCTATTGCATAAAAATGTGATTTGTGTGATTTGAAATGTAGCTATGCGTATATCATGCGTCGCATGAATCCTTTGTCAGCGTTGCAATCGAAAATAACGCAAATTTACATATGGCTATTTATCTGTAGAAAAAATGTGTGGAATAATTTCATAATTCAAAAATTCATAATTTATTTATGATGTTACTTTTTCCGAGAACAATTCGGCTCAAGTCGAACAAAACTTCACTCTTCTTCTTCTATCATTATTTTTCTTTTTTTCTTTTTTCAGTTAAACTTTTCAGATCATATGAAAATTATTTTATGTCCACGTATGAGTGCTGTCACTTACATGGATCAAGAAAAGAATTTTCGTACATATCGGTTCTCAACCATTATACAACACGGCTGCTCTAAGGATTTATACCAGAAAATCCGCTACGCTCAGGAGAAACTTAATAAAATGTTGGAAAAGATGTTTTTCTAAACATATTGGGAGTCCTTTCAGTAAACAGCGAGCTCTATTTTTTCTTCTCTTTTCTTCGGCATATTTAAATCCTATTCGCTTACTTTCATTCTATGTTATTCAGCTCATATGAAATGCGAATACAGTGAAAACTTCTATTTATACGCTTTTTATAATTTTTTATATTTTACTAACAATTACATTATTATTATTATTATTATTATTATTCACGTTTTCTAATATTTTAACATTTCTTTACTTATGCGTGCAAACAAATAACTTACATAACTACAATCAATAATAATAATATCCTCGCAAATCCGCCATTTCTAATTACTTCTTATAACCTGGTTTTGTTTGCAAACATACCTCAGCTGTTTTATAGGTTTGAAAAAAATTTTATTTCTTACTTTTTAAGATATATTGCCAAACTCTCAATTGTCAGTTAAAAATAAATATAACATTTTTAATAAAACACATGGAATTTTTGTTTACAATAGTATATAGTAATAGTGTGTTATGGAAAAGTTTTACGGTTTACAGTTTTTAAGTCAAGCTGCTGGCCTTCAGTTTTAATGTGGTTTTTCCATGATAATTTTTGGTCAATATGGAACGCGAGGTGTTTTACCCAATTGTTCATAGCGGCGTTATTGGCAGTTAATCCTTATTTAACGTAAACGTAATATGCATCGATTTTTCAGCGTTTATTTTAACATTTCATTTCCGCAGCACAATTTTGTTGAGATAAATATGTAATACGTATGAAACAATCACGGGCTCACTAGATGAAAATAGGATTGCTGAGTCATCTGCGTTTGTCACAGTTTAAATATTGTCAGCGGCCGGAAAATCTGAAGTGAAAATTGTATAGAGTACTGGACTACTCCTTCAACTTTATGTATCTATCATTTTCAACTTTAATATAGAAAAGTCTGTTCTTTAAATAGGTCTTAAGCAGCGAATACATGGGCAACAAGTAAGTTTGAAAAGTAGCACATCATGCCAGACTTTATCGAAGAGCATTTCTTCATCCAGGAAAACACCGGTGTAATCATTTTTACTTTCATTAGCTTCTCCGATGTACGCAACGACATGATGGCATTGCCCAACGGTACAACGTGTTTATTTCTGGAATCAAACTGATGATCGATAACAATTAATTTTCGTTTCAGAACTGATAATAAATAGTCCTCTTACATATATTCTTTCAAATTCTTGTTCGCGGCACTTTCGCCCATCCGAACCATCAATCAATGTTTGGTCGTGTATACATAATTTAATCTTAAGTTTCTTGACTAAGAGAATACGTATGAAAAATTTTACTATTCTTTCGCATTTAGATTGATTTTGCATTACGTTTGCTATCGTTAGCCCATTTTTTTTCGAATTATGGGACTTGTTATATATGGTGTTAGCTAGGGCACTAAATATGCATCCTTTAGTTAATTAGCCCTCGCTTGGAAGGCGTATTTTGACAACTATTTGGTTGAGAGTTGCGTATGACTTTCGTCATCCGAAATTTAATTCGAAAAAATAATGGGAAAAGAAAAGGTAAATTTAACGCTTGTTTGTTTACAACAATACAATCAACGACAAAATCATAGAAACGCAAAGAACACAACCAATTATGTAAAATTTTTGATAAAATGGAATGAAGGGAAATAATTTCATATAATTCATATCATATCATATTTTCATTTCTTAGGGAAACTTTGAATTGTGAAATTCAATTTTCTAATTCTAATATTTTATCATTTGCATTCATAGGATTTAACATAGGAATATTTTAAAATGAATAGCAAATCAATTCTAGTTTTGTGGTTTATAAATAAAAGTCATTTTCCCAAAACCTCTTAAAGCACATGTATTCTCTATATCTTGGTATTTCAATACAATTCATTTTGAAAATGCAGAAAATATGCCCATTTTTATATGTCCTCACTTATTCGCCCAATTGGCACGCCTCTAGCGAAACGTCGACACCGTCGTCACCGTCGTCAAAATAAGATCCCTTGATCCAGGAAATCAGAAGTCTACTTCCACAATTTTCATACATATACACAAATATGTGTACGTAGATTAACTGATCATCCCATTCCGGGTATGCTTGCCTTTTCGGTTTATGAATCGTTGTGCATTTTAGACGGACGTCAATAAATATTAGGAGTATTTCAATCAACGTTTACTGCACAACACCGAGTTACTAGACCAAGACAAGCACAACAACAACTTACTTACCACCGGGAATACCAAGTTTCCTATAGGAACACTCATTTATGTTAGTATTAATGTCCTACCGAATCCATTTCGAGCAAATATTTTTCTTAATTGCTTGTATCATTTCTGATACAACACCGAAATGGTAGTTAAGTAAAAATCGATACCCGCAAGTCATTGACAGCCTCCAGACCCAAGCAACAACTCCAACGTAAGGGCTTAACGGATCAGTGAAGAAATATAGGTTTCTTTTATGCCATCACTCATACCAACAATTTCAAAAACGTATCCAAAAGCCTCGTTTACGCGCGAGACTTTTGGAGAACAATATGCGTACGTATGTGTTGTTGACGTTGTTGACGTATACGTTGTTGACTAATGTTTAAAATCGTTTACTTACACATTTTCGGACAAAACAAGAGTGTTTGAAGCGTCTCGAAGAGTCCTTTTACGCCTTCTAAGATTCCTTTTTCGACAATCTCGATATTCCTCTACTGCCAAATAACATAATATAAGGAGCCTGAGGTGTACATATACCCCAACATTACTGGATTATTTAACAACATTTTACTTACCTTTGTCTTTGTTTTGTTTGGTGAAATCGGTTAGACCAGTTGGCGATGGAACTAATATATCCAGTAGGCTGATAAGTTTTTATTATTTGTTGCTCCGTTGCTCTTCATCAATGATAACGACAGTATATGATGATGCCTGGAAAGATTGATGACAAGCTTTGGCGAATTAAGAATATTGGATAGGTAATTGGAGTAGAGAGAAAAAAAAAAGAATTAATTTCACAAATTTAAAATGTTTATAACGTCATGGGCGGCTGGAAGCTACCAGTGGCTTGCCGGCAGTAATAGTAAGTGCAATTAAAAGTTGAGCATAATAGTAAATGCAATTAAAAGTAAAACTTCGCACGGAATCGATCCGGTGGTTAATTAAGTAATATAATTACAAGTAAGTAATTTTTGTTGCTGTAATGCTTCGTTGTAAAATAAACGGTGATTGAGATGTTCCTAATATATACTGAAGTGATTGGACGGGACGCGTAGATGTGTAAAACTTATATTGATTTTCAAAAACTCGCGCAGAACGATAGAGTTTATGTTAACAGGAAAGGGTAGTATAATGTATGCGGAATGGCGGTAAGTATATGTGGTGAAGGCATTCCAATGAAAGAGCCTATTTAGAAGACCATTGCAACGAGAAGCAGTGAGATAAATTAAAGCACTGCGCATCAGTGTCATTCACTAAACAGAACCCCCATCACGTGCACGTAAACGTTAGTATTGCATTTATTTTTCAATATCTGCTTATACTTCAAAGAAAATGGGAAATGTGCAGTTCTTCACAACGTTTGCGTGCACTATAAAGTAGCGACGTGGCGAAGATTTATATTTTGCAACATTCACAACTTATCTCGATAACAGTATTCACGTCTCCACGGACTTCATCCTCCTCATCATCATTGCCGACATGATTCTAAACAGCAGCATACGTGAAGCGTTCCAGAGTTGTTAGCACCATCCGATTTTTCGTCGTACCATATATTTTATAATTTAACACAATTAATTAGGCCCTTACGTACACACTTTATTCTCTTTACGTTTATTTCTTCTCTTCTTCCTTTTCTTTTCTATTATCAATAAATATTCCTTTTTTATGTGTTTTTAAATTTAAAAACGAAGAGAAATGCGTTAAAGTTTTTATTAAGAAGAAAGTATGATGATGAGGGATCATCAGGTCCAACTTCGGAATCTCCCAGAAAATTTACGGGCCGAATGAGATCATAGGTAGGGATAGCGTGTAGAACGGCCCAAAGCACTACACCAGCTCGTCCGATAAGAAAGGCTTGCACGTCCATTTGCTTTGTGTAAGGCCTTTAGCACGTGCACTTTTTGAGTGCAAACATCTACGAAGTTTTTCTCGTATAGAAATTGAACCTGCCTCCCTCACTACTTCTCAACTGGGTAGCTTTATCATGACACGGGCAGTTACCCGTTACAACCTCCGGCCGTTTGTGTGAGGGGGTCACAGCGTTTGTGTTACATAAAAGTGACACTCCCGTGAGGCTAGACATTAAAATTTCCATGTCACACAGTGCGTACAGTCATTTTTTAGAACTGTGAAAGTGTCCGGAATAAATCTGCTTCGATTTCCGATTTCTTAGTCAATAATAGTGCCGATATATGTCTACTTTCTGAAGCTTGCTTAAAATATTCCGAAAAACTATTTCATCCGAACTGCACTTTTATAAGTCATGACCTAGCAAAAAAACAGTTATTTTAGAGGGGTTGCATTTTTCAGCCATGATAGCCCGATTAAGCACTCTTTTATTTTTTTTTGTAATTATTTCGAATTGTTCACGCAATGTATTTCTATTTCTATTTGAGGGATTTTTTACAACTTGCACTTTTTCCTACCTCCTATATATATATATCCTTATTCACAAAACCAGAAAAAATTCATAAAATAATAAACACGTATTTTTGATCAATCGTTTTGTCATTTGGACGATATAGTAGTTCAGGCGCCAGAATACGTTTCAAATAAAATCGTTGCATTGCGTAGTAAGCACTGGTAAATGTGACTGTACTACGCGATAAACTGGGGATAAAATTAATTCTACTGTGAGTATTAACAGAAATCTTCCGTCTACTGATTCGCAATGTTAATGCCAATCCTACACAGTTGACTAATGTCTACTTTCGTGGTGGGTCTTGCATAGATTATCTTACGTGCAGATTGAAACGGGACTTACGGAAAACTTTGAACCAAAAATGTTTAATTTTGTGATATGATGTGGGGACTTAAATGCTAGACATAGCAATTGTTGCTGCACAAGAGAAAATTGTTTTGAATGAAATAATGACGTTCTTTCCGGTAACTATATTGCACACAAACGATTCTACGCATACTCCATCTGCTCTAACGTCTATGCCTTCTTTTTCAATTTAATCTTGACTAATATACCGATGCCTGTTTCCAATTGACAAGCTTTAAATGACCTCCATTACGGTTAGTTGCCAGTGAAATTTCCTCGAAATTTCTAAACCGTTATAAAAGAAAATTTTACAATGGATTCTAACAGTAAAACCGATTGGAAAAGTTATCGACGTTTTCTTCCTAATACCTTCAATGGCCAATAAACCTACGTTAACTTTATATCCACAACAGAGGATGTAGATAAATGCATCAATTTACTTACTGTGATCATAACAGACGCTGTCCAACGCTTATTGTTCAACTTAATAAGAATCAAAAATTTTTTGAAGTCAACTATAAAAACACTCTTAATTACCCGTCTCTGGTCAGGAATGAATTTTTCCAGTTCCGAAACGCATTAAGGCATCGTAAAGTAAGTACTTAG
Organism: Glossina morsitans morsitans; assembly: GCA_001077435.1. Lineage (NCBI taxonomy): Eukaryota > Metazoa > Arthropoda > Insecta > Diptera > Glossinidae > Glossina > Glossina morsitans. The sequence continues at coordinate 14,470 of CCAG010004719.1, read as the reverse complement.
GCAAACGTAGCTAGCCATTTTGAAATATTAGTAAATTTTTGCGTAAAAAACGCAGCGTATCGAGATAGCACACTCTTTCTATGCATTAGTAAATTGTAAGCCTTTGCAGAAAGATTTCTACAAGATCATGAGGTTCTTGTTACTTAAGTTCTGGTGTAAGAGAACATATAATTAATTCTGTTGTAGCGAGACGGAATTCAATTACCGTTTGAGTCTCAGAGAAGGATTACACAAGTGATGACGTCGTTAAATATTTAGTGCGTGAAACACGTATAAGAGCATCTTCAGATATAAACGAGGTCTCAAAGCAAGATTCTTGAAAGGGCAAATTACTAAACACAATTCGTGGAAAAAATATTAATCTAAGCGAACAATTTGAGTTTGGTAAGCTACAGGTTAAGAAAGCCAGCGTAATACTTAATTAAATTAATTTTAAAGCTTTTTGTCTGTAAGATAATGTTCTTTTAGATGAATTTTCTTTATTATTATGTATAAGTGGTCCGCAAGAATCCGTTCTGGTTGCAAATTTGTATTCAGTTTTCCGTCCTGACGTCCCAAAACTTAATATTTTCAAATTGCTTTATGCGCCGATGACAGCGGTATATACTCATCGCATGAGCTTGGTTGTGAAATAGTTGACAAGTTACAAATTGCGATTAGTACGATATCCAATTACTTAAATAAATGGAAAATTAAGTTAGATGCGGATAAGACGCAAGCCGTCGCTTGCCTTTTCCTTTCATCTGGTTTGACGATTTGAGGTTATGAAATTCCTTTTTCTGTTAAGTGCTTAGCTGTTATGCTCGAGAAAAAGTAAATCTTCCGCAATTCTCTTGTGTGAAGTTCGGTTTCAATCAATTATATTGTATGCCTGTCTAGTGTAGAGTAACTGCGCCCTAACTTACATCAAAAATTTGCGAAAATACAAAAGTAAGTGATGGACGATTGTGCTACAGTTGCCTAGGTACTTCCATAAAATAAGAGATGTCAGGAGTTTAGCAAAGTTTGGAGTGATATTTAATGAATCGTCTATTATTCCCTGACATACAAAGAAAACTACGAAGTTCCTTAAGATTTTGTGGTTGTGGGAAGTTTCCAATAGCTTTAATTTTTTTTGGATTTGCCCTTTTTTTGGGGCAATCCACACTGAAAAGTTAAATGGTGATTGAAATGGTGTTATAACACCATCATTCAGTAGTTTTTTACCCGCTTTGCTGCCTCATATTTTAATGATGGAGGAGAAGGATAGCACTTTGTGTAAATTTCAAAGGCGTTATAAGTAGAAGGCTTCCCAATTTCTTCAGTGTGAGAGAGATGAGGATATACTGTTTTATAAAACTATATTATAGTTTTATTTCCTTGTACCAGAGCCGTCATCTTGTACTCTAGGGGTGACAGATTTCGCTAGTGCAATACTGCATGACCAGATATTATGAAATTGTCATCGAATTCAATAATTCCAACGCTATATGAGCAACATTTGCAATGTTATTCCTTATTATACTTAAAGTAACAAATTTACGTGTTCCATTGAGCTAATGTCCTGTCTACGATTTTCTTCCAGGAGTTGAACTAGTCTGGTTGAAAAGAAAATCTTTCAAGCATTTAACCTCATTTAGAATTTTGTTCAGATCACTTAAATTGTCCCTGTGCCGGTCCTCAATTTGTCGACCCCTAACTTTGATTAAATCGGCATTCAGATTAAGCGCTGCTTGAACTACTTGCTTCCCCTGTAGTCTAAGAATGTATGTTGCAACGTTTGAAACAAACGACGTCGAGTCTTCTATGGTCAACTGCGGGTTTTGTACGGCCGGATTTACGTTAGAGGGCGGATTTGTTGAAATGGCTGCAGATCGGATTAGATTGTTTGGGTTTACATTTTTTATTTAAATACTTATATCAGAATCTTTCCAGATTGCGAATTAAACATTCTGGTATCACGGATGAATTCTTTCAAACCGATGTTCCTTGCAGTTTTTGTTCTTTTCTTATATCCTTTTTTGTCCTTTTTTTCCTTTCGCATGGCTTATTTTTATAAGTATTTTCTACATTTTTTCTCATCTTCTTTGCACAAAATTATTTCTTTTGCATATTATTTGTCACTGTTTTTATTTCACTTTTGCACGAAGTTAGTTTTTTATACGTAACAATATTATGTTGGTTTGTTAAAGATGCTCATTGTTATTATTTTTTATTTATTTGTTTTTTTCGTTTGTTAGGATATGGGTTAGGCCTGTTTGAATCAATTTAGACCCATAATCCAGTAACGTAAACAGCAACACACTGATGATATAATTGCGCTTTTACGAAACGTGAGATACACGCTTTTTTAGTTCTTAATCCTTTTTTTTTTATTAGTGATGCTTATGCTTTTTAAACGGGCGATGTTCTGCACCGCAGTTATTCCCATAGGCTTCCGTAGGGTACTGTACTTTCGAAATTCTGGCTAAGAATGCTGGAGAAGAAAAAAGTATAGACGATCTGTGTTTGTAGACAAAATTATGAGTATAGAAGATTAGAAAGAAAAATTAGCTGATTTGATAAAGGCTGTCAGTTGCTTAAGATGCGTGAAGTTTCTGGCACGAAAAATTTCATATAAATTGTTATATAAGCTGAATATGGTGAAAGACCGTTTAAGGATGTCACCCCTTTTGCACTCAAAGATTAGATGTTCGGCAGACTCAGTGGTGTTACATTCTTCGCAACTATCAATGGAAGAGCCTTTAATCATTTTCAGGTATACCTTGTCGTAAGTGTGATTACACATGAGTCTATGAAGTATTTTAAATTCCCATGTTGCAAATTTTCTTTTAGGTAAGAGTTTGGGTGTCAAAAAAGGGTACATTTTGTAAAAAAGCCGGCCACTTTTTTCTCTAGCTAGAATATGATACTCGTCTTTCCATTCTTTTACAATAACTGTTTGGATTAGCACGAGAGCTTCACTGGGAGGATAACTAATGGACAAAACCGTGCCATTAAACCGTGCTTCACGTGCAACGTAGTCTGCCTTTTCATTGATGCCGAACTCACTGTGACCCGGAATCCAGATTAGGGGACATCCTTCAATGCTTCGGTCTTTTAAGAGGTCGTAAATCTCAAAAACGTACATGTTGTATGGATCCTTGTTCTTGATTAGCATCAGAGCAGATTTGCTGTCAGAAAAACATGCAAATTTTTTAAATTTGTTGTCTATTGCGAGTAGGATTGCCTGTCTGATGGTCAGAAGTTCAATGAAGGTGGATGATAATTCTTGCAGAACTTTGAATGTTCCTAGAAGTAAATTTGGATACTCTATGACTGAGAAGCTAGAGATATCCGAATTGACTGATCCATCCGTTGAATATACTTTGAAATTATTTTCAATAAGATAATTAAGTTTTTTCCGACGTATGGTACAAAGACAGGACTTTGACCGATTTTTTTTTGATTTGGTGATCGAATTAAGTATGTTTAAATGATACTATTTCAGGACGGTATTGTGTTAACTTTATTGAAAATGCTATTGAATTTTTTGTAACAGCTTGTGTAACTATTGGAGACTTGTGTTTGGAGACGACTTTATCGAAAAAAGCAGGTTTCAAAATTTTTACCTTGAGAAGTTCTTTTGGAGTTAAAATAAATATTCTCTTTGCTACAGGGAGTTCACACGAAATGGAGCGTAAGATTGGTATTGGTGTCGAGGTGGATAGACCAGTACAGCGTCTTAGAATTGAGTGTTGAAAGGTTTGAATTTTTTTAATTGTGTACGCAGGGGAATTGCACGATGTGGAATATGAATATTCGATTTTCGAACGTACAATGGATTTGTAGACATTTAAAGCTTTCTTTGGTGGGAGTCCATTTTGTAGATTAGTTAAAAGTTTGATAACATTTGAGCCTCTGTGGAAATTTTCAAAAGTATCTCGGTAATGATCATGAAGGATCAGACTTGAGTTGATTGATTGATGTTTGTGCCGTTAATAGTGACGTCGAAAATTTTTTGGGGACCCTTAGCAAAACGGATGATTTTTGATTTTTCAGGATTGAAAAGTAAATTTAAATCCGCAAAATCTTTGTAGAAGCGATTGGCTTTGATGTTAAGATTATATACTGCTTTTCCGATTTTCCAGCAGAGACAACTAAAAAATCATCAGTATATTGAAATAAATGGATTGTATTGTCCTGTAAACGATGTAGGCCGGCTGTATACAGATTGAAAAGTAATGGACTGAGGCAGCTGCCTTGAGGTAGACCTCTACAAACTTTGACTGAATTTGATCCTATCACAAGAGTTCGCGACGAAAGGAAATTCATGATCCATAGTCTACATTGTGACGGTATATTAAAATCAGTTAGGGTTTGACCTTGTTTCCACAGTCATATGCTTCGTTGATGTCTAAACTGAATATAACTACCTGGTTACCATTTGCTTTTTCACTTGCTATGGTGAAAAAAACCTCATTTAGACAAATACTGGTGGAAATGTGTTGCTGATAAGCATAGGACCTAGAGGGAAGCAGTTGTGAATTGTGCAGAAATTTAGTGAGTCTTTCTTTAATCATTTGGTCACTAATTTTCAAAAGTACAGACAGTAGTGATATAGGTCTGAAAGTTGTAAAGTTCTCAAGATCTTCTTCAGCTTTAGGAAAATGTACAATTTTAATAGTACGCCAACTTGTGGGAAAAGAGTTAGTCGTCCAGCGATCATTTGTTGCCGAAAGTAGAGCTCAAAGGTTTGAAAGTGAAAGAACTTTTACCATTTCGTATTTAATGCCATCATGGCCCGCTGCTGTAGATTTCTTTTTAAGATTGAGGATATGCAAAAGTTCTTCCAATGAAAAAGCAGAGATGTCTTCCACCTGAAAGTTAGGCGAGACCATTCTGAGAGCATTAGTTGTGGGAACTTGGGCTTTCAGCCATTCTAAGTATGGTTTGTTATTTCCGTCGTTCCAAATGGGGTGCTTGTATTTCCTTTTTGAAATGCGATGTCCATTCAGAAATTTCCAGAAGGGTTTCGTGTTGCCGCTTCTACACAACTCTTCGATTACTTGTCGGTGACTTCTCCTGGCTTTTCTGACCGATTTTTTCCATTCTTTTTGGGTCAGTGTATTAGGGTATTTGGAAAATTGTTGTTTTGTTGCTTGTAATTTGCGGAAGCACGTTGTGAGCGAATCGTTCCAATACGGTTTAGGTGAGTAGGAAGTGGAGATTTGTATGTTAGTTTTGACGTTATCGATTTCGTGCTGAAATAAGTTCTGAATGGACTCAATATGAGGCTCAAGATTAATGTGCATAAGATTGTTAAGAAGTCTTTTCCGCGAAATGAAATCTTTTATCTTAAATGAAGATAAGAAATTAGCGCAAAAGGATATAGGAAGGTGGTCCCAAGATGGATTCCTTTTTTGACTTCCCATTTGAAAGTAATATTGGTAGAATTAGTGAAAGTGTGGTCTCATACATTCATAACCCATTATTTTATAGATTCGCACAAGTTGGAGGACGTTGAGTCGTTCACAGACCTAGGCGTCCTTTTTGACCGTAGGCTACGCTTCAATTTGCACGTTGAGTTTTCGATAAGCAAAGCTAGGTCCGCTCTTGGTTTCATCAAGAGGTGGTCCAAAGAGCTAGATGATCCGTATATTACCAAAAGGCCATATACGTGTTTGGTTAGACCTATACTTGAGTATGCTTCTATTGTGTTGTCTCCCTCATATAGGTGCTATGTAGACTCAATTGAATCTATTCAAAAGCAATTCCTGTTGTTAGCTCTTAGGAATTTGGGTTGGGATCCGTCTGCTTCTCTTCCCCCCTATGAAAATAGCTTGCTTCTTTTGTCCTTACCGTCTCTTGAAAAACATAGATTTGTTCTTGGCGTTTGCTTCGCAATCAAATTAATAAACGGCGCTATTGACTCGCCGTCATTACTTGGAGATATAAGTTTTAATGTTCCTAACCGCTTCTCTAGGCACTTTACCTTGGTTAAGGTTAGTCATTGTAAATATAATTATGAGCTGTTTAACCCGCTCAGAGTTGTTTGCAAGAACCTAAATAACGTCTATTACCTTTTTTCATTATCGGACACTTTAAAGTCCATTAAAGCAACATTGCCTAATACACGAGATTTGCCAATGTCGTACTTAAACTAGCTCTTAATCCTAAAAAGTCACTATGATTCGAAAATTAATTGTTGTTAACTATTATCGGTTGCCAAGCTTATGCATGTTTGCGATGGCTTAGGGGTTCATTTGCAACTAGGTTCTGTACCGGTTGTGGGTGTGGCTCTGTGCTAATTGTGTACATGCTCTTTTTTCTTTTTTTTTCTTTTTTCCCTTTTATTTGTTTTATTGTACTTATACTAAGTTTTTTTAATAATAATTAATTTAAGATTTACTTTAAGAGTCATTTGAACTCGACTGTCGTTTGTTTTAGTTGAATTTCTGTATAAGTGGAATAAATATATAAATAAATAAATAAATAAATACACTGCCACCACCATTGGGAATGGTAGAGTGCAAATAGGTCGGTGTGTTATTATTAAGACAGTAGAAATTACTGAGTGCCATACTTTCACACAAAGCTTTGCCTTTATTGTTTGACAAGGAGTCACCAAAGCAAGGGTGTTTTGCGTTAAAATCTCATGCAATAATGATATTATGATAACCGTCGACCATATCACGGAGACGTACCATATTAGCCCGGCAAGATGGGGTGGGAATATTGGGTTCAAATTAGCAAGCACGAATAACTATATTTGGTTTTAATGAAGAGGTTTTGACAATTACTATGTCAATAGCTGATTTGAAGGGGATTTGTTTGAAGGAGATGCCTTTCCTAGCTAGAATAGCTACTCCTCCATAGCTATCACTTCTGTATTTAAAGGTGGAGTTGTAATTGGGGATTTGGAGGTCTGAAATGCTGTCATCAGACAGGAAAATGTCGCTCAAAATTGCGAAATCGGTTCGGTTGGAATTGAGGAAGTAATCCAGTAAACAGGCATTGTGCCTGAAACTTTGTACATTGTATTGAAAGAAAGAGATCATTGAGGCATACTAGGGCATGTTAAGACTGAATTAGATGTACGTTGTTTTAAAAGGCCAAATTTTGCTTCAAGGGTTACAATTTCTGATTGGATGGTTCTGAAATTTTCTTCATACGGAGTGGTGGACAGAATTGTGAAAATCTTTTCCAATAATTTTTCCATTTCTGTCGACTTGCGGTTGTTAGTGCAGAAATACTTTACAAAAGGTTGGGTGGGTTTTTTTGGTTCCTGTGTCGATGGCCCTTTGCATGTGTTTGGGAATACACGTTTTATTTCTTGCTACCGTATTAAAGTGTTTTTTTAATAGAATATTGTTAGACTTAAGAGTCGGGCCTCTAATGTTGTTGAATATGGTGCTGTGCCTTATTGCCGGGATATCTTCATCGTAGTTGTCTAATAAATTGAATGGATTGATAGAAAATTTTTCTTTGTACTCTTTAAAAGAGATATTTTGGATGGTTAAGATTTTTTGATATCTTCCTCCTTCATCCTTTTTGGACACTCACCATGAAATACGTTATGGTCCAAGCACCCACAACCAAAGCATTTGATTAGATTGCAAGCGTTGATGAGGCAGGCCGGTGACTTACCACAGTTTAAGCATCTGCTTTCTCTGCTCTTGCAAAATTTGGCAATGTGGCCAAAGCGGCCGCAATTGAAACACAGGGAATTGCAGGGATAAAGTAGTCCACTGGGACAATACGGTAGTTGAATTTAATGCATATGGAGATTAATTTTCCCTTGAAGCCAATCTTCATGCTGTTTGTTGGTATGAAAATTTCTTTGTTGGGGGAGTCCCTTCTGTGAAGTCTCGTGACAGAAACGATTTCGATTTCAGAAATATGTAGCAGAATTCAAAAAGCCTTTCTTCCTGATAGAAGGAGGAATATTTCTTACAATCTCGAATATTTCCGTTAAATTCCTGGGAACATAAGCTTTGCAAAATTTCGAGCGAAATTTATTACTTTTAATAAAATTATTGGCAACCATAGCATTCCTAATGCAGAGTTTAGCTTTGCCATTGCTAATAGTTTTGATGCTAATAAGACCCACTTATTTTAGATCTTTGATGTGTTCAAAGAAGAACAAATCTGAACTGAGACGTATTTGTTTGTCAGTATCATTTTTACGGATTTCAAGGAAAACAAAATATTCTCCAATCACTTAATTATCGTGAAAGTTCTGACTTTTTAGGTCTAGGTTTTTCCTTTAATGGGAAAATTATTGTGATTACTATTCTCCACACTATCCTTGTTGGGAATCATGATTGGCTTATTTAGATGAGATCGGTGAGCTCGATGTAAAGGTATTGATCTCCATAACCAGATCTTCTTCGGATAAACTATTCTTATGAATATTTTTTTTTAAGATTTTTTTCGTGGTTGGCATTTTTCCTTTTGAAAGTACTCTGACTATAAGATGTTCGTACAAAATTTTCATAATCCTCACCATTAGATAGCATTTTTGTAGGCCTCACCCACTTGCGGGCCGGGTGACTTTTAAGTTTCGTGCTGAAAAGGATCAGAAAAACCAGCAGGTTCTGAAGAAGCCGACAAAGACGGAGAGAAAACCTTGTATGTTAAAGGATTAAGAAAACCACTTGAATCGCCGCCACCTGAAGTCCAACGTAATTGAGAGATAAATTCAGAGGCAGGGATAAATTCAGAGGCAGCAGATGGTGTTTTGTTTTTTTATTTGAAAAAATTTTTCAAAATTTTCTGCACCGAAAAAAGAAACGTCCGATTTCGTGCAGGGTTAGTAGGTAGTGCTTATTATTTCACTTAATTTCATATTGTTTTATATTATTGTGTTTATGTCTGCATGATACTGTTGTTGTTTACATAATGCTTCTTCTTTTTTTTTTCTGTTATTCAGCAAATTAACAACCGAAAATTCGGTAGGATGGGTAAGAAAGTTTTACATAATGTTGATTGGTTTGTAAATAAACAAACGTCTAGCTTGCTCCACATTTTCCCTTTATTTTTTCAAAATAAATAATAGGAAAGGAAGTTATAATGATAGAGGTTTATAATGTAAAGAAAAGAGATAACCTTTAATTAATAAAAGATACATAACCAGTGCCCTTGAACGTTTGTTTTCAACATTCAGGCACATATATCATTCGTTTTTTAACCATACATTTGCTTCGTTTAGACCAATAAGTTTTTCTATGTTTAAATTTTTGATACCGATTGCAATGCGGATTGTCTCTGGTTTTTACAGGAACTTTAACTTTAACGACTGCATAACTAAAGTATTCACGTCATAAATCTTTTTATTGTTCGCACTGCGAGATTTATATAAGACATTGACAATGGATTTTCATTGAACCTACGTTATATGTTGAATATATTGGGCACTTTGAGACCCAACTTTTCAGCACCTAGTTAAATACCAGCAATTGGAGTATCACTCTTTCTGATTTCTTCTGGGCTTTGTTTATGGCTGTCGACGTCGAATAAATCCGACACTAATTTTTGCTATTAGTTTCATGGTGGTGGACGTCGAGTGGATTGTCGACTTGATGCGTCTTGTAGCGAGATTACACTTGTGGACAATGTATACGATTCTTCTCAATATTGGATTAAAATCCGTTTGGCTTTAATAGGTAAAATAAAGCAAAATGTCATTACGAATGACATGACATTTAATTATGGCATTGAGGAAGTTCTGAACAAGTTACGCAGCCAGAGTTTGGATGAAGTACGCTTGCAATCCTAAGGTCTTACACGCTTACGAAGCGGGGCAAAACCCAGTATATTGTAGTTGTCGAAACGGATTCTGCATACTTCTCTAAGATCATGGCAAAAGGTAAATTGTAATAAAGACCCTATTGGTAAGTGCATTAATTGGATTAGGTCAAATGATCAGTTTAATCTGCCTGTACCGTGGTTAATGACCCCATTTTAAATAAACTATGTCTTGGACATCATAACAAGTTAAAATCAGTTAAACAATAGTTTAGATACGATTGATGATCAAAATTTATGTACATCTGATATTAACATAGAGATAGTCTTCACATTAGTTTGTGAATCGCAAAAAGGGTTTCATTTATGTACCCTTAACGCGCGCAACTTGAATAAGCTCAAGGTTGATAATTTCAATTACTTGTTGCGTTCTTTAGTATTTAATGTTGTTTGTATAACTGAAATATGGTTCAAGCTGCACGTCGACAAAAACTTTTGCGAAATTACTGGTTACAATATTGTTCGCCATGACGGAAGTTATACAGAAAGCAGCGATGATATTGTTGTCTATGTAAGTCGGTCTTTAAATTATAAGACTGTTTCGTGAAATGTCTTGTTGTGTTTGTATAGGATCCACATAGGCGCAACAGTTTGGACGATGTTGGTTTACATTTGAACGATTCATGCGTTAATAAGTTGCGCAACTCAATATCAACTGTAGGGTTCAAATTGATGCGCGTTTAGCCCATGCACTATGACCAATTTCCTCTTGGCGTGATATCTGATCATGAGATGGTGCTTCTTATCACGTGCAAAGAAGCATTTTGTCCCTTGCTAAAATCTTAGCCAATGTGCTTATATACCTATGTTTAATCTTTTCTAATTCATTGAGTTATATATACATGCATTGCTTTGCTTCTCTACATACCTTCTATTACATATATAGTTAGTATGTTACATTTTGGTGCTTGAAAACACGTGTTTTAGTCCTTTAAGTTATATATGCCCACATATATTCCTTTATAACATACCATGAATCGTTAGCATACACACATTTATTAATGACTCTACATTCCTATATTTACAAATATACTTAAGCATGCGTGCACTTGTTGTTTTATGCTTATTCATGCCTACCTGTTTAAGGATACAAAATACATTCAATAATTCTTGTGGTTATACCTATACTTATGGTTATATTTATAACTCTAGAAATTTCCAAAAATCACGTGTTACTTCTTATAATTGTAAATGCGCAATCATACATACAAGAATATGTCCACATTTTTAAAACCGGTTTTCTATATATGTGCATATATTTAAGTTCTATATCAATTCTAGCACTTCCATAAATCACATGCTGTTTTTTATAGCTACACATTTATAACAGTACATAAAGGAATATACCGCCACATTGCTGAAATTGGGGAGTAATCACGTATTTGGAAGTTAACTTTCGTTCGCGACTAAATCAATAGTTGATAAACATTTTTGGCTCAACCGCTTAACGCTTTCGTGTCATTTTCGTTGCTATCGTTCATATGTAAATGAAAAAGCAGTAACAGGAGAGACATTTTTGTTTATATTTAATTGTGGCTGCCAAAATCCGAAAAGTAACAGCTGATTCGCCGCCTTGATAAATAAATAAACAAACCAACTACTAATGGACGTATTTTTTTTTTTATTTGTAGATATATATTATTTATACACTATACTACACTACATATATGCATATATATATGCATGCATTTCAATTATGATATTCGTTAATTAATGAAGTAAAAACAATGAAAAATTTATAATGAAAGTGTTGTCCTATATTATTTCTTATATGTTTTCCGAACCATAAACTCGAAATAAAAAAATATTGCCAGAAATGATTATTAATAATACAATTAACGATATACAACGGTCAACCTCTACTCCACAAAATCAATCAAAGCCATTTTGGCGGGTGCTTTTACTTCATGCCACTCGTTTTATGCAACATCTCAAGCGACTGGGAAAACTAAATTTTTTGTGGCATCTTCTAACATATCTTGACTGTAAACCTCATATAAATCATCTTTAGTTAAGGCAACTAAATCTTCTCGCAGTTCTTGCCCGTTTTCTATGGACTGTATAACTTTGTTTAAACATTCTTGATATAAATATTTCAAATCCTCAATTTGATACAAGAACTATACCAAAACCTTAAATCCTCCAAACAATCCCAAAATATAAAAAAAACCTCTGCATCTAGTTCTACAAGATAAGTCTAAAAAATAATAATTTATGATATGCATATGAATCATATGCTTACCTTATTGTTAATATAACCTTAATTCTGAGATCGTTAGATTTAAGTAATTATCTGAGCTGGCGTCGCCGTTGGTTTCGCTTAATTTTACCTTGCAATCATACAAATTTACGACGCCTGTTTGTAGACAGACATAATATATTTGCTGCAAAATCTTTCAAATTTAAATCTGTGTTTTTAGTTAGTATTTTATATATTTTTTTTTTAATTTTTGATCGTGGTAGGAGTTTTTCTTGGTTTGTTAATTTTTCTTTTTAGCTCAGTTGTTTGCAAGTAAGCAATTTGGCTTGCTATTTGATTTATTTTCAATTTACAGCTGTTTTCTCTTATAAATGTAAGTCTAAACAATCAATGCTAAATCAGAACAACCAATACTAATGTCAATCGAAAGCTTTTTTTCTTCCATGTAATTTGATAGTCATGGGAAAGTGTATGTAACAGCTGCTGTGTCTACGTGTTTCCAAAAAACCGATAGTTATCAACCGACGCTGAATGCTATTAAATACGCGCCGCGAAGACAACCGAAAACGTTTCAGAGACTTAAATACTCCCCTTTTAGCAATGAATCAATCTACCACTTCGTAACGAATGTAACAGTTGGGGCCTAAATGCTGAATACATTAGCTGCTTTATCGGTTGTGTGTGCCGCACGAACTGTTAAAATAAAGTTGATCGTGCGTATTTGAATATAGTTGAACATGTAGCTTGCAGTGTATTGGGTGTTAACGCGACTTTTCGCAAACTTTTAATATTTGTCCGTGCGTTGTTTTTGACAAGCGGGAAATATTACACACACATTGACGTGTTTATAAAAACAAAAAAAATCTCATGGTTTTATATGCTGTGAGAAACAACTAGAAGAAAGAAAAAATTAAATAAAGCTAGTCAAAATAAATTGTTGAAAAGCTGCAGTTAGCACATATAGATGATCTGCACGAAGATATCGTTAAAATCTTCTCCGTCACATTTAGAAGAATGCCAAATACTTCAGAATTCTTGCGAAAATTCATTTTAAATTACTTGACGTCAATATAATACATATGTTTGAAAACCATTCATTGAATAATCCTTCGACATTTCGGTTTTTGTATAAATATTTTACCAATCAATTAAAGATTGCTAATTAACTGTATATATTATATTAATAGCTATACTCCGAACTTACCATCAATAACTGAAATCGTTTTCTGCTTACAAAAAATATATTTTTTTTTTTGTGATTTTACCTAAAGAAATTATATTTTAAAGAAGTTTTTCGCCATTAATTTTGGTCTTCTTCGTAAGCGTTTATGTAAACAAATGCTAACCATACGATTTTGCTTTAGCATTGCACACAAAGCTGTATGTGCAACTGATTTTGCACTATGCGTCGCGCGTTATTGCGACTAACGCAGAGCATATAACGCAAGCATTGTGTTCAGCACTTTACTTGTTTGAATAACTTAAAAAAGAGGGCCGGTTATTCCATTGGGAAAAGAAATACATCGTCTATAAAATTTATTAACGTCCATAACTTAACAAAGTTTAAAGGAGAAACAAAAATTCGTAATCAATTTATTTTCTGTAAATCTTTTTTCACTTTTTTTGTTTTTTTGTTTGCGTATACTGGTCAATCTAAACACACATAAAATAAAGAATTTCTCTCGAATTAACTGCCGCTTTGGTATGTCAAAGGCTCGCTTCCTTTATATCATCATGTCAAAAGAAAGAAAAAAAAATACAACTATGTTAGGAGATTTTAAAGGAAACGTCACTATATATCATTGCTTGCATACCTGAAGTTGACAGTACCGAGAGCAACGAAATATTTACGGGAAAAAATATAAAAATTAACTAACGTAGTTAAGTGAGAGGGAGAGTGTGGCCAGTGAGAAAATTATTTTTAGGGGAAAAAACAATTTTGATTTTTTTATTTAAAATAAAAAAGAAAAACGGAAAATAACAAAAATTATTATAAAAATAACAAAATCAGGACTTTTTATTTGAGTTGATAATTTGAGTGTGCAGCCAAAACTGAAAATGGTAAGTTAATTACATAAAAATGGGAAGGAAAAAGAAAACAACCACAAAAAAATCGACATAGCCAAATAGAAAGTTGATAAATAAAAAAATATTCACGGGATATGCAAAAATAATAAGTAACATATATAAACTCACACATTTTGATATGTGCATAAACATATATGAACTAAAACAATAGGCTACCTGCATATATATATATATATATATATATATACGTATATATATATACGTATATAAATATCTACATATATATATATATATAAATATATCTATATATATACATAGATATATATAAATATATATGTATATATATCCTGTGAATGTGTGTATATTTGTTCTGGTTAGTGTACACATGTGTTCATTTATTTTTCATCCGACCCCTAATGTAGAATAAACTGAAGTCCACACAAAAAGACAAGGTAAAGAAATTCATCTCCCTAA